>WBZZ01003970.1:12500-58121 GCA_019918135.1 Paulinella micropora
ATAATACGTACGCGTATACATATAAGACATGCGTTTCATATATTATAATTATACACATACATACATGTAGGACTACCGAGCTAATCCCAATAAAATCACTCAAGAGCTCCACGATTCTTATCCTTACAATGATACCTTGACCCCGGTATGTATGCATGTATACATACATACATATATACATATATATATATATATATATATATATATATATATATATATATATATATATATATATATATATATATATATATATATGTATGTATGTATGTATGTATATGTATATATATATATATATATATATGAATATATGTATGGTATGTATGTATGTATGTATGTATGTATGTATGTATGTATGTATATGTATGTATGTATGTATGTATGTATGTATGTATGTACATGCATGTATGTATGTATGTATGTATGTATATATGTATATATGTATGTATGTATGTGTGTATGCATGTATGTATGTATGCTTGTATGTATGTATGCTTGTATGTATGTATGTATGTACATGTATGTATGTATGTACATATATATGTACTTATGTATGTATGTATGTATGTATGTATGTATGTATGTATGTATGTATGTATGCACATGTATATATGTATATATGTATGTATGTATGTATGTGTGCATGTATGTGTGTATGTATGTATGTCTGTAAGTATGTATGTATATATATGTATGTATAGGTATTTATGTATGTATGTATGTATTAATGTATGTACGTAGGCTGACGTGAGAATTCCAGTGTCTCAACGAGGACGCAAAGTGCAAATTCACATGATCCTTCATCTGATGAAATTATATGTACTTACCGGAACAGCCAGGGAGGAGGATTGAGCGTCTGTCCCTTCAAGTCCTAGCCCTGTACAAAACAGTCATCGAGGTCGGGGAGCTATGTCGTCACCCACAATCTCATCACCTATATCGCATTCATCACTTTCTGTTTTACTAGCGTCACCGCCAGGTACACTGTACATTTCCGGGGTAGGTCAGGGTGACCTGCCTTCTCGAAAAGAAAACAGGAGATAGAATGATCACGTCGCTACCAAGCAGGTTTGATGGAGTCCACACATGTATCTAGAGGGGTGACACAGTTGTACGTCGTAACAGAAACAGCGTAAATACAATTATGGAACAGTTGGCAGAAAATCAAGAGAGAAACGCAGATGCACTGAGGCAGGTGGGAAGCGGGCTTGTCAACGCTGTGCTAGCTTTAACGGAAGAAGAGAAGAAAAGAACGGTAGCTGAAATAGAAGACAGAAAGAGAAACAGAATGCAGGAGATGGAAATACAGAGACTCGCTCGTGAGCAGGACGTAGAAAAACACGAGAAAGCACTTGCTCTGAAAGCGGATCTTGCAAAAGCACAGCGCGAGCAATATCAAGTTATGTTTTACCAAGCTCTGCCTATCCTTGATAAGCGTGCACGTGCATTTCAGCCACCTCGCTAGGGATAAGTACGAGGAAGGGGGAGGGGAGGTGGGGGGGGGGGGGGGGATGGAGAGAGAGAGAGAGAGGAGAGGTTTGGTTACTATAGTTTACTGTCGTTCACATTTACTTCCTGGATTTGAGAATCATGTACTTAATTTTCAGTAACCTTCACTTTTTAATATGAATACTACTATAAAGTTGTGCACACTATTATTAAAGATTGTATTGTAATTTGCAAGTGAAAAGATATAAATAAAGTACATTAATACAAATAAAAGTTTTACTAAGATTTATTAATATACAATCGTACTTAAAACATATTTTTAAGAAACACATTAACCAGGATACTCAGCAAGAGTTGGAGGTGGCACGTCGAAGAAGTAACTTGTCTGTGACTCGTACATACATGTATGAAAGTTAGTGAAAAGTATGGAAACTGCAATCTCGCGTGCAACATCACTTAACAAAATTTGGTTTTTTCTTTTTTTTTTTTTTTTTTTTTTTTTTAAATGTGGAAATACGTTGGCTTGTTTTGCAAAGCCCTACTCAACTGAAATTCTGGTCTTTTTCATTCTATTACTATAGACCCATTACATAAAGCTTTGAAAGTTTCCGTTGAAGTATGCGAATAAAAATTGCGACACAACATGCACGTAGCCTAGGTCTGCAAATACATGTAAACCTAATGGGAGTAAAATAAATAAAAAAGTTCGCAATCCTGACTGTTTATATAACGTAATATCACATGTAATCGGCCCCCAACAATGTCCAATTATACAATTTGGTAACATGAAAGCTTGCGCCTTCATACCATGTAATTTTTTCCAACCATTATACCAGTACTGTTGGTTTCTGACTGTCCTGCATGTCTCCCAAACCTTACAGTCTAGGAAGCATACACAATTATTGTTTACCCCACCAACTACTCTGCTGACTGCGGCGGCAAAATCAAACCACTGATTAGGAGTTATTCGCAGCAAATGCTCACCTGCAAGGTGACTCCAATTTTCAAACACCCATCTCTCAACTACTTTAGCTATTCTGCATAGCGGTCCATTTCTTCTTTTAAAAATAGTCTGAGCATCCACCCAACGATCCTGCATGCATGTATGCATGTATGCATGTATGCATGTATCCATACATACATGCATGCATACATACATACATACATACATACATGCATACATGCATACATAGATAGATGCATGCACGATACATACAATATACATGCATACATACATGCATGCATACATACATACATTCATACAGACATACAGACATAGACGCAGGTAGACATAGAGGCAGGCAGACAGGCAGACAGATAGGCAGATAGGCAGATAGACAGGCAGACAGGCAGACAGGCAGACAGACAGAACATACACACATACATACATACATACATATATACAGACAGACAGACAGACAGGCATAGAGGCAGGCAGAGAGACAGACAGACCGACAGACAGATAGGCAGACAGATAGGCAGACAGACAGGCAGACACACACACACACACACACATACGTATACATATGCATACATACAGACAGACATACAGACATACAGACAGACAGACAGACAGACATACATGCATACATACATGCATACATACATGCATACATACATGCATACATGCATACATGCATACATACATGCATGCATACAAATACATACATACATACAACATATACATACATGCATAATGTACATACATACATACATACACACATGCATGCATGCATGCATACATACATACATACATACATAGAGAGAGAGAGAGAGAGAGAGAGAGAGAGAGAGAGAGAGAGAGAGAGAGAGAGAGAAGAGAGATAGAGTTCTGTTTGTGTGTGTGTGTGTGCGTCTGTCTGTCTGTGTGTGTCACGGTGTGTGTGTGTGTGTGTGTGTGTATAAATGTGGATGTATTTATTGTGTATTTTTGTGTTTATGTGTGTGTATTTTGGAGAGAGAGAGGAAGGAATTCGGGACGGAAGGAAAAACATAATACGTATGAATTTTCGCAAACATGATTGTGTGTTAATCTTTTTGTAGTTCCTAGGTTATTTTTTCAAGAACTAAGCTCCAATATGAAAAAATTGTACAGAAAACTATGTAACAATAGTAAATGTGTGTTATTTTTGCAAAATGTAGGTTGTACAGAGTACGGTGTCAGTACTGGTGTCATAGAGAAGAAGAAAGAAGGAAGTGTCTGTCTGGACAGCAAATTTTTTCAAGTCAAACTTGAGGCAAAGCTACCGTAAAAGCGGCTGTTTGCGTGAGAAGCCGCAAGTATCGGGAGATTAATTGGTGGCCGCAGCCGGCCGAGTTTTTTTAGGTTTATCACACCTGTAGCCACTCCTTTTTCCCTGATATCTATCAAAGGTCATGAAGCCTTGATAGGAGACAAAAACCTTGATAAATATCAAAGGTCTAAGAGTCACTTGCGGCCTAAAAAAGTGGAAAAGTGTCAGATCACATCGTTTTTGACTTCGAAAAATAAGCGGGAGATTCCTCAATTCCTCTCTTCTCCTCCTCCTCCTCCTCCACTACTACTACTACTACTACTACTACTAGTACTGGTTCTAGTAGTAGTATAATATGAAAATTTTTAATACCATTTTTCGTATCCTCAAAATGTATATATTATAAATTTCATCGTCCTTCCTATTCATTTCCCGCAAATCAATACTAAGCAACAAAACATAAAAATAAAAAAGCAAAATTTTTGATAAATACAAGAAAGCAGAATAAAGAAATTCCTTTATATTTCTTCAGAAAAATAAAAGTAAAGCGGAAAAATAAAAGTAAAGCAAAATTTTTTAAGTAAAGCAATATCGGGTGCGGCATCACTTCCTATAATACAAAGAAACAAAAACAAACAAAAAGCCTTCTACAGCACACTACAAGAAAATGTATACATCATTAAATTGACCTTTTTCGTTTTCCTTTTTAGAAGCAACTCCGTTTCAAACCACCTACCACACAAACAAGTATGGTAGATAAAATTCATTTGAAACAAGGAGTGCTTTCGCCCAATTTTTAAATTGAATACACACTAGTTTATACTCCTATGTGCAAAAGGAGTTAGTGGTTATAACCACTTTTATTCAATTCTCTGTCTTTTGTATTCTCATGTGATTGAATTATTTCCGATGAAGTTTTTCCGCTATCAAACATTTTTCGTGCTTTTATTTCATCATCAAGTCCCATTGGTTGATTTTCCACACTTAACCAATGTTCAAATAATCTTAATTGTTTCTTCTTTCGTTCTTCTTCTCTCTTTTTTTCTCTTTTCATTTGTTCAATTTTCTCTTTTCGTTCAACATCATCATTTCGTTTATTAAGCAACTCATCAAGAGCACTTCCTTTATTTATACATTCTTTCTTTTCTTTCTCTAATTCTATTCTTTCTCGTTCATTTCGTTCTAATTTACTTATTATATTATCATATTTGACATCATTATTAGCCTTATCTCTTACTAAATCTCTTCGTGTTCTATCTTGTAATTTCTCCAGCCATTTATTCTTTTCTTCTCTTTCAACATATTCACCTTCGTTATTGTCAACACTGATACCATCATCCTCACTCATTATTGCGAGGGTTAAAAAAGACGACAGAAAGCAGTCCAAAAGCAAAAAAGCAAACTTTGCTGGTGTGCTTTTTTGCCTCACCTTTGTCGTGTGCGCTGGCCGACCGAATAAGTAAAATGGAAAAACTAGACAGGCGGGCACATATCTCCCTCCATTTTTTTCTGGAACACTCCAAACCATGTGTTTTTCCTCGCGCTTTTTCATTCTGCGACTTTTTCAGAATTCCCAAAGTGGACAAGAGAAGAAATCCAAACCATCGTCGTTTTTTGTGTGCATAGATGGCGGACGACCCAACCACACTGGAGGAAGCAGAGGAACCAGAGGAGCCCCACCCAGAAGACCCCGAAGTCAAGGTAAGGTTGTTGTTTGCTTCCTTTTTGTATAAAAAATGTGTTGCAGGCTTTGGCAGAGGCAGTGAGTGTTATGCGAATAGGCCTCATAACATCACAGAATATTCCAGCAGAGTTGGGGGCGAATATAGTTATCATTAGTCGCAGTCCTAACAATAATATCAGAAAACCAGTTGAGAGTAAGGAAACATACTGGTTTGAGATAGACGAAAAGAACGGAGTCGCAAGACTTTACAACCAACGAAATGAAGGATTATCATCCATCAAATTGAATTGCTATAAGTCTAGGATGAGAAAGGATCAAATCCCTGAGCGGTTCGTTGTTCGTTTTACAGATGGAAGTTTCAAATTATTTCGTCTCTGGGACAACATTAAAAATATTTCTAATTATTACGGCCTCACTATCAAGACTGCTTATCGGGTGGTGTTTGATTAAACAAGAGGTGTTGTTGTAATAACTGGTTGTAGATTTTTCTTAACAACTTATTACATTCAAAATCTGAAAAGTTTATAACCAATTATTAAAGTTATTTTCAGTTTTCATTAAATATCAAATTGGACTTTTGCTTTTCTTTCCCTCTTGCTAGTTCTTATGTTTTGTGGTTCATTTCTTCTCTCTTTAGCAGTTCTTTAGTTTTCTTTTCTTTAATAACTTCTTTAGTTTGCTCCTTCATATCTTTTTCTTCGTCAATTGGTTTAATAAAATCAGTCTTCAATAAATCTCTTGGGCTTACTAACTCGTCGTTATTTAATATTAACTTAAATCCGGAACGGCGTTTGACTTTATAACTAATTTTACTGAAAGTCTTTCCACCCTTGGAAAATAAATTCCGTTTGTTTTCTTTTCTCACACTATCACCGACATTGAATTCATCTATTAAATTATCACGAGTGATTTTCTGGGTATTTTTATCTCTCCCGAAAATACTTCCGCTGGTTTAGCCTGAATTCCTCTATGAACTTTATGATTATAAGCATCTACTAAGTCTTGAATATAACTAACCCAATCAAAATTACGATTGGTTTCAAATAAAAGGTCTAGCCATCTTCTAATACTCCTTATTACTCTATCAACAACCGCTAAGGCTCTATGGTCGCCAACTTCAACCACATCATGTCTCCCATTTTCAATAAAATATTCACGAGTTGCTCCTTTATATTCTCCACCGCTGTCAGTAGTAATTGATTTCGGTTTATATTTAATTGTTTTCAAAGCATAATAGACTTCTTTTGCGGTTTTATTTTTTAATGGAATGATTATTAAATATCTTGAATGACAATCTATCCAAACAAGCATTCAAGCATACCCCTTATTTCCTTTCTTATATTTTATCTTACTCATATCTGCTAAGTCAAGAAAGACTTGGTCTAATGACTTATCAACCCATATAGTATTCCATATTTTCTGGTTCTTTTTCTGACGATGGATTTCAAGTGCTTCTTCTTCTTTTGTTTTAACTACTTCCCCCGTAGGTGTGTCTTCCGCATTAATAATTATATGTTTATTGTCCATATTATATAATTAATTTTATGTTAAGGTTTTATTATATATTATATATAACGATAATAAACGATATAAAACGATAATGCATGATTACAAGGAAGGGAAGATTTATTCATTAAGGTCTTACCAGACAAATGAAATTTATATCGGCTCAACTATTCAACCATTATATAAAAGACTACATAGTCATAAAATAGATTATAAACGATGGTTAAATTCAAAGTCTCCTTATATGAATTCTTATGAAATTGTAAAATACGATTATGCTTACATAGAATTAATTGAATTGTATCCTTGTAATAACAAAATGGAATTACATAAAAGAGAAGTTGAATTAATTAGAGAATTAAATTGCGTAAATAAAAATATTGCTGGAAGAGTAAAAAAAGAATATCTTGAGGAATACAGAGATAAGATAACTGAATATCAAACTAAATATAGAAATGAACACAAACACGTAAAACTTATATACAACAAACATTATTACGAAGTCAAAGGTGATAAAATAAGAAAACAAGTTCAAACCTATTATGAAAACAATAAACAAAAATTAGATGAATACAGGGATGAATGGAAAGAAAAAAACAAAATTGATATTCATTGTGATTGTGGCGGAAGATACTTTTAAAAAAATATAGCACATCATGTAAAAACGAAACGACACCAAGAATTTAAAGTTAATAGATTAATTGGATTATTTACATTTGGACTTTAGAACTTAAGAAACATCCGCGAGACATCATTATTTTTTTCTTTCTTAACACCACCAGAAGATTGATTATATACTTTCACACTCACACTGCTTGATTTTTTACCTTTCCCTTTCTTAGGTTTCGGTTCTTCTTCTTCACTACTCTCACTTTCACTTTCTTCACTCTCCTCAGGCTCAGGCTCTGGTTTCTTACTCTTCTTCTTTTCTCTCTTAGTTTCCGCTTTCTTTCTTCTTATCTTCATTTTCGCCGTCTTTTTAGCAATGATATCAGTAAAATCACATTCACTTTCACTCTCACTCTGCTCGGGTGTGTCATCTTGATCCTTCTCATTAATAATATATGTTGCTAAATTCTTATTTTCTATCTCTGCTATTTTTCGTTCCATATCTTTGTCTTCATTTTTAACCGCATTTCGGTATTGTTCCAAAACCTTTTTGGCATGTTCCATTTTCTCTGCTTCGCTTTTTGTTTAATTCCATCGACTGCTTTTCCCCAAGTTTGTCGGCTCGCTTCGGGAGAGGGCATTTTATACTAAGATTACTATATTTTAGTATTTTTTAAATAAATAAATAAACTAATAAATAAATAATATATATCAATGTCGCAATATAAATCATTACTCGGCCTTAATGAATTGACTGTTGATAGTCTAAACATACTTAACTTAGACTTAACCAATACCAACATAGTGGTCTGAATACAGACAGAGTGCCAGAAGATGCTGACCCCGTAAATCTTTATTACAATGACGGCCGATTTGACACACGTCTCGCTTTAAAATCAACAACGGACATCAAAGAAGGAAAAAATTTATACTATACAGAGCAACGAGTGAGGGACAACGACGAAGTCAAAGCCTCAACTCAACACCGCTCTAATACTTCCAATCTGCACCAAACCAGTTTATATAATTTGATAAACACAAATATATTTTCACAAGCGAGCGGACAATACTTAACTTACAACGATGTAGAAGGCAAATGGAAGAATACAACCCTTGGTTCAATTGATACACTTTCAGATGTGGTTATAACCGCACCAATAGCCACTAATAGTTATCTCACATATAATTCAATAAAGTGGGTAAATAAAACATTTCCGATAAATGTTGATGAATTCGGCAATATTAGTATGGGAAGGAGGAATATAACAGGAGTTAATTTACTAAATACTAAAGATGTTGATGAATGGATATTTGAGCACCAAGATAATAATGATAAAGTGTCAGCGAGTGGAAGCATAGATAGCCACAGCGATGTGACAATATCAGGCTTCCCAGCAGATAACCAACTGATTATGTATAGCACGGGGCAATGGAAAAACACCACACCACCCTTTCTTAGATTAGACGGCACTGCTAGTATGACGGGGGCACTAAATATGGGCGGTTTTGCTATTTCAGGGGCTTCTACGTATAATGGAATTAATCTTGCTAATCTCGCAGTTGATGGTTCGGTGGTTAAACTAACAGGAGACCAAACCATAGGAGGAATTAAAACATTCAGCAACATGATAAATGCTAGTGCGGGTATTGATATGAAAAGCCAAAGCATAACAAATGTTAATCTTGTTGATGGTGTGGATGTTTCAGTCCTTGATACTTCGGTGGTTAAACTAACAGGAGACCAAACCATAGCAGGAAATAAAAAATTTACATCAACTTTAGAAGTAAGTGGTTCGTCCAATCCTACTACTTTTGACGGCATCGGTATAGCATTTGATACAAAAATAGGAATGATTGCAGCACAAAAAACAGCAACAGCGACTTGGTATCCGATATAAATAACTGGTTCGTATGTTGAGTTATATTCAGGTAATACTTTAATTATAACCGCAACTGGAACAACATTAAGTTTAAATAACAACAAAATAACAAACTTAGCCGACCCTTCCGCTTCAACAGATGGAGCAAATAAAAGTTATGTTGATACAAAAGACGGGCAAAATGTGAAACTAACAGGAAACCAAACAATAGCAGGAATTAAGACATATAGCAGTGGTGTTGAAATAACTGGAAATTCAATCAATTCAACAACAAAGGGAACATTCATTGTTTTCAATTATACCAGTAATATCGGGTCAATTGCTAGTTTGGATATGAAAACTGCAACATATTACAACTTTGAAATTTCTGCGAAAAAAATAAGTTTTATTATTGATGGGACGATTGTTTCGTGGTTTAATGCTACTGGATTAGATTGTAATAGCAGTCGGATTGTTAATCTAGGAGCACCACAAAATGCGAATGAAGCGGTAAATAAGCAATATCTGGATGATAATTGTGTGAAACTAACAGGAGACCAAACAATAACAGGAATTAAAACACTCAACGGGACGAGCACCGTAATAAAATATCTAACTTTAACACAAACGGCTGATTTTAATAATCAAGTTATCATTAATGGTGGAAATATTACATATAATGGGGCAAGGATATTAAACCAAGATGGAGGATATATTCTTTTCACAGACATCAGGTGATTATCAATATTTCTTATTTACTCTGAATACTGCTACAAGTGGAACCGCAGACCAAAGAGGTTATGTATTCACGAATGTAGCATTTGATGTAAAAGGAGCAGGTTTTTATATTTCAAAACTTTTGGATAATAAAAGTGCTTCATCTGACATTGTCCGTTTTAACAATGCTGGGGTATGCGGTTTTATGGTGCTTTGGATATGAATTCAAACAACATAACAAGTGCTGGAACAATAACGGGAACATCAATCACTTCAACTGCTGGCATGACTACAACAACATTAACGGCAAGCGATAAAATAACAGCAGCACTAGGCAAACCAATAATTATAGGAAGCACAACAAAAGGAATAGGTACGACAGCGGGCTTAGAATTGTATGGGACATTTAACAACAATACAACTGGAGCACACTTGCAGGCAACTACAACGGAAGATATTTATCCTACATTTGGACTATTTAATTTAGGACACAATAGCATAAATATGGGTTTTGATGCTTATTTAGATGGCGCGGGATGGAAATCAAGTTATGCGAGTTCAAACTTTTTAATTAATAAATTTTCCAACAAACTTAGATTTTTGTATGATAGTGGGAAAAGTGTTGGGGCTGCTGTTCTTTGGTCTGTGGCTCTTGAACTTGATACAGCAGGCATATTAACAACAAAGGCAATAACGGCGAGCGGATTAATAACGGCGAATGCGGGAATTACATATTCTGGGTTGCTAACGACCACAACTAATAATGGAGCGAAAATAGGAATTCAAGGACAAACAGACGGGACGAATGCGAGAGGAATATTTATTTGGGATACTGGTGATTCAGCATGGGGAATTTATATGTCTCAGTCTGGAGCAAATAAATCATTAAGTGGAGGAACAGCACCAGCAGGAGGAGTAGGCGGAGGATTAACTTCTTATGCTATTAGATTTAGAGTGAATAATTCTTCAACGAGTGGGTTCATATGGAAGAATAGTTCAAATACTGCTTTAATGTCTTTAAAGGCAAGCGATGGACAATTATGGGTATTGTCTAATCCAATTCAAGATTCAGACAGGAGAAAAAAAGAAGATATAAAGGAATGCTTAGGCTTAGATTTTATTAATAAGTTAAATCCAGTCTGCTATCGTTTGATTGATGATTTAAAAAAAATGTAGGACTGGCTTAATAGCACAATTAGAGAACATACTAACAGAAATGGATATGCTAGATTTTGGCGGTTTTATAAAAGAAGCAATTATGGTTCAGTGTCCAAAGCAAAGAAAAGAATGCGAATTGAAGGGTGTGAGTGTTAATCCAGAAGATGTTAAATGTGTTGATAGTGGTGATGTCGGTTATGGTATGGTTATTCCGAGTTTATCGCCCCATTAATTAAAGCGGTTCAACAATTATCAGAAAAGTTAGTTAATTTAGAAAAAGAAAATAAAACTTTACTTAATATATTACAAGACCAAGCAAACCAATTAGCAGAAATCAGAGCAGTCGTTTTCCCTTGATATTTATCAACTTCATTCTCATTCGCTTCACTCATTCTAGTTTGTTGATAAACATCGAAAGCTGGTTTATTTATTTTCAATAAATAAAAACGATGTTTTAGAATAAGTGAAAGTGCGGAGCACGAAACGCAATTCTAAAATATCATGTCAAACAATAATACAACTAGACTTCACAGACCCCCGCCTATTATGGATATGGTTGGCGAACTAACTCCAGAATTAAAGTCTCGTGTTCTTGAAGTAGAACTAAAGACTGAGGAAAAAAAAGTAGAGCACGAATTGGAAGATAACTGGAATTGTTGTTGTATAAAAAACAGACCGACCGACAGCCGACTTATTAAATACTTATTTCAAATGGGTGTCATTATTGCCATTATAACCCTTTGTATCGTAAGGCTATCTGAAAAGAACTTACCTTGTGAGGTTGCAAACACTTATGTCGGAATTTTGACTTTACTCATAGGAATTTGCCTTCCATCGCCTTCTAGTTCAAAGAAATGAACACTCGTATAAATGTATTTTATACCAAGAACTATCGCCGGCACAGATTAACGGCAGGGCTTCATCAAAACTAACACACCAATCACTGAAAGGTTTAAACACACATTTAAATTTAGTTTCAATACCTTGCTTTATACAATAAGCACAACTCTCATTCTTTTTTTCGCTTACCCGCGAGTAAAAGTCGCAGGCAGTCCGCGAAAATATTTTTGTTATTCAAAAATTAAATATTATCAGTAATATAAACATGGCTACTGAATATAAATACCAAAAGATTATTTTTCTGAGCAATGATTTTGTGGGAAGCAAAACATTTAATAAAAATATTCAAATGTCATTCACACCAACCAGAATGAATGTAAAATTTATCCACTATACGAACGACCAGACGGAAACCAAAACCAGAATTCTTTATATGGACAGCATTGGAATTATCGGCACATTTGCGGATAGTAATATAGCAAACATTTCAAACCTTAGTTATAATTTAGGTGTCGTCGGATGGACAGACGGACAATATACATTTAAAGTCCTTGAAACTGACAGCGGAAATATTGATACAGGAAATTTAGCGGGAAGAATTGTTGTGTGTTTGGAATTCTTAGGATAATAATATACAATGCTTAAGATTAACAATGTCAAGGTGAAACCAGTAAAGCAGGATGGAAACGGAAACAAAAAAGCAAAAGGTTATAAATTATTTAATGAGCCCTATTCAAGTATATTTCTACTCGCCCGTAAGAAGAGCGGGAAAACGACAGCACTCTTTGAAATACTGAAACGGACTACAGACAGAAAAACCCGTATTGTCATTATTGCTTCAACAATTCACAAGGACTACATTTATAAAGCAATGGTTAAGCACTTTAAGAACAGGGGAAACCCAATGGCAATATATACCTTTCTTAAATCAGATGGTGTAAATGTGATAGACTATGAACTCGACAAACTGAACAGAAAGGACGAGCAACACGAAGGAGAAGTAAAACAGGACAAAGAGGAAATAGAGAAACCAAAATTTCTTTATTTCGGAAAGGAAAAGAAAAAAGAAGGAGGTGAGAAGAAAGAGAGACCAAGTAAGTATATTTCACCAGAGGTTGTTTTTGTTTTGGACGATTTAGGGAGTGGATTAAGATATAAGTCCGTAAGCGATTTGTTAAAAGAGAACAGACACCATAAAAGTAAGGTGATTATGTCTAGTCAGTATTTCAATGACCTACGGCCAGAAGCCATTAAGCAGTTAGATTATTTGTTAATCTTTCCGGGCCAGTCTCAAGACAAAATGGAACTCGTGTATAAACACTTAGACTTATCTTTTGACTTTGATTATTTTCTTCAAAAGTATCACGAGGCTACAAAGGAGAGATTTAATTTTCTTTATGTTTCAAGTGTAGATGATGAGTTAACGAAAAACTTCAACTTCAGATTAAAATAAAAAAAAATTATAAATAATTATTTTTTCTGTATTATATATTTCACTACCTTTTATAGCCTCTCCTCCCAGTTCTTCTCTTTCACTACCTGTTGCTCTGTGATATCGGTTTTAGTAATGATAATAATAATGGTGGTGGTGGTGGTGGTGATGATGATGATGATGATGATGATTGATGATTGATGATTGATGATTGATGATTGATGCATATGATTGATGATTGATGATAATGATGATAAAGATGATGATAATGGTGATAATGGTAATGATAATATTTAATGGTAATGATAATTGTAATGACGATGATGATGATGATGATGATTGATGTTTGATGATTGATGATTGATGATGATGATTGATGATGATGATGATGATGATGATCATGACGATGACGATGACGATGACGATGACGATGACGATGACGATGACGACGACTATGAAGACGACGATGATGATGATGATGATGATGATGATGATGATCATGATGATCGATGATCGATGATCGATGATCGATGATCGATGATGATCGATGATGATCGATGATGATCGATGATGATATTCATGATGATGATTGATGATGATTGATGGTGATTGATGATGATTGATGTTGATTGATGACGATTGATGACGATTGATGACGATTGATGATGACGACGCAATCATGAATCCAGGAGGAGGAGGGGGGGGGAGGTGAGGAGGAGGAGGGGGGGGGGGGGAGGGGAGGAGGAGGGGGGGGGGGTTTAGTCAGAAAATTTACTATATTCACGTTATATGCTGTTAGTACGTAACAATATCACCCATATATATACTGATATCCTCTTTTTCCTGTGTACCCTCCTGTCCCTGCTACACAATCTCGTTTTTGTTCGAAAATTATATATCTGATGTGGTTGAATTCAAAGATAAAGACGGAAACAAACTATGGAATGTATCTGGAATTCCTAGAAAGGAAGAAATAATTGAAGAGAGCATAACCAAACCTTCTCACTACGGGGCTTTCATTCTAGCATATAGCAGGCGAATCATGTATAACTACATAAAAGAGGCTAATCCAAATAAATACATAGAGACTGATTTCTATTACACAGATACTGATAGTCTAGTGTTGCATGTTATGTTCGCTAAACTAATCAAAAGACTTGGAGATAAATCTCTTGGAGGAATAACGGATGACTTAGGAGATTGTTGTAAGATAATAAGAGGAATATGGATTGTTCCTAAATTGTATATGTTAGAATTTACAACGAATGAAGCCTTTCTCCCTTACCTTACTAAGAATGACTTGAAACATAAAGACAAAGGAGTTCATATAATTGAATGCTATGAAAATGAAGGAGTAAAAAAGAGATATTACCATTTAAGAGGTAAGGGGTTGAATTCAAAAGGGCTAAATCCAGAAGTATACGAAAAGATTGATTTAGGTGAAAGCATTGAAAATGTTAGAGATTTTCAAATGAAGAAAATTCATTTATCACGAAATAGCAAACAGCAAAACATTAACCATTTCAGCATAGTTCATACTACAAACATAAAAAAGAAAGTTAATGAGAATAAATGGTGCGGTCGTGAGTTTATCAACGAAAATGATAGTATCCCTTACGGATATCAAATCAAATCTTAAAATTTAATGATAATTAATTAATTAATTTTTTTCCATAAAATTTTTTTACCAATCTATATAGACCAATGACCACCCTCACTAGACTATCGGAAAAATTTGGACGACTTTCAATTGAGAAGAATAAGCAATTCTTTTCAGTAAGAGATGTCCAACAGATGATTGATGAAGAAATTAAGGCAATTGAAAAAAGTAGAGAAGGAAAGCCAACCGATGTTTTTCCGTTTGGCAAATACAAAGGAAAAAAATTCAAGATGTTGCAACTATTGATAAGCCATATTTTGAATGGGTAATGAAACAGCCGTGGTTTGATAAATTTACAGACATAAAAATGAAGTAAAAAAATATTCATAATGATATTTTATTTACCCGCTACGCGGTTTCATAAAACATCGTTTTCTTTTAATTATTTTTTTTAAAAAAAATTTCCGATGTTTTAGAACAAGCGAGAGTGCGTAGCACGAAGCGCAATTCTAAAATATCATGACTGACCTGAACACCAAACAAGACTACTTAAATGAAATTGAAAAATGGAACCTTGACAGCGGCAATGTCAAAATGCCAACAATTAAATGGACTAAGCCCGACATTGTTTCTTTCTATGAGCAATACAATCCAAGGGACGACAACGTGAAAGTAGTTATTCCATTGGAGGCTACACTAGCAAAAATTATAATGGAGGAACCAAGCACACCATTTACGACGACTGATTTAAAAGAGAATGGAATTACCTAAATAAAAGCGAATGTGAGCGAAGAGATAGCGAATGCTACATACGAAGAACCTTGTAAAGAGTGTAAGAAAAAAATAAGTTATCAGTTTCAATTGACGATGATAAATTTTGTAATGTGGCATGTGTGCTTTCATTTCTAGAAAAAAATGAAGAAATGAATGAAGTTAGAAAAAATAATTTTATCAAGTATTTTAAAAAGTGATATTTGAAAATCCACACTTCCATTTTCGTTTTTTTTTTTTCGCTTTCATGGGTCTTCTAACCAAGTAAAAGCATACTGAATACTTATAGTCTGATTTGTAGTAGCCTGTGCTGTTATAGTTAGCCTTTCGCTTGGCAACATATCATCTAAATCATAATCATTAAAATCTATGCTTTGAGCATCATTCGTCTTAACAAATACAACGGCAATAGTATTTCCACCAGCAATAGTTGCGGTAGTATCAAATGAAACCAGACTTGTATTAGTATTGTTTTCAGCATAGACAGCACCAGTAAGGGTAGCATTTTTTATTACTTTAATGATTACACCAGATTTACCATCTGTATTTAAGACATTTAGCCGTCTAGGATACACTATATTATAATTAGCAATAGTGTTTCCAATAATATTAGTATTATTTCTCATAGTAAAAGCATGAGTTGCTACATTCGTCGTATTTGCCGTTCTTTCATAAATAAATGGAATACCTCTTATGATTTCAGTTCCTTCAATGAAGCACCCAACACTGGCAATTCTAAGGTTTTGGATTTGTGGATTAGCACCAACGGATAACGAAGCCAAGACTGGTAAAGTAGTATTATTAAGAGATGTAGCAGTTTTGCTGTTTGCATATCGTATAGCATGGAATAGTTGAAATGGCCCAGTGTTTGGATTTTCAATATAAAATGATATCTGACCAAAACCTAAGTATGGATATTTAATCTGAAATACATTACCCTTACTGAAATCAATGGCTGGTAAGTAATCTGTTCCATCTGCTTTATCTACATTCCATTGACTTTGTTTAACCTCGGTAATGACAGTGGAGTTTTTTAATTGGTATATTTTCATTACACCATTTTCTCTTGAGAAGAAAAATCCATCCGTTAAGAAGGAATCACCAATACCTACATAAGATGAATATCCGCCTGCTTCATTTGTATTCCACAAAGCAGTAAATCTGACACATACACACATACCAGCACGATATTTAATTTTCTTTTTTGTTTCAATGAATAATCTTGAACCTCCAACTGCCTGTGTTGTTAGATATGCCATAGCACTCTTTTGCTCTAATGTAGCACTAGTGCTTGTGTTCCACTTAGAGGTATTTACGTTATACATAAATGTTTCTTGTATAATCTGTGTGCATTGTGATGTAGCTAATTCTCCAAATGATGTTTTTTCAACTTTAGTCTCTAGATACCCTTCATGCCCAACTTTTACATTTATAAACTTTCCGTCGGGATTTTGTGCGATTAAATTTCTCTGGTGGGACATTTGAGAATTTCACTTCGTGCTACGCACTCTCGTTTATTCTCACAAGTCTGAAGGACGTGGTGATGCTTCGCTCACAAACGTCGTTTTCCTATATGATACGAGAAAAAATATTTAATCTATTAATTTTTACTTTAACTGCATTCGATGTTTTATGAACCTTCTTTTGAAAAAAGATTTGTGAATAAAATATCATTAACTCATCAAAATTTCAATTCCCTTAACAACAATAGTCCTCTGAAGAATAGCGTAAGTATAATAATTCAATTGGACTGCCCCAGTCGCACTCCATTCATACCGCCGTTCTGTGTCCAAGGATAGACCTGCCACTTCATAAACCTCTTCTTCTCTCTTGTCATAAAGCGGGCGGTTGTGATCTCAGAAATCAACATGGAACCAGTTATATTTATACACATTTGAGTTCAAAATAGCAGAGCCCTTAATTTTTTCCTTCAAAAGCATATAGCCTTCATCGCGGCGCAAGCGATATCAAACTGCTGAATTCTATTACTATAAAGTAGTGTAATAAGAAGTAATCTTAGCCTGTGCTCGGTTATCGCAATCAAATGCGGTATTTGAACTTTCTGTATTATTAAACCTAAATTCGGCGAATTCTTTCACCCTGCGAGCGGTTCATCTTAAAAACAATGACTGAGTGCCTGCCGCAAGATTGGTTTTCCAAGAGATAGGGTATTCAGTCTTAACGAAAATCCTTCACCAGCAATCTTTTGTTGAACACCCAAAATAACGTTTGGATCAGTTTCAACAGCAAGAAAGAGGTTAAGGTTGGTAATCTCTGCGGGCAGTGCGGTGGCTGTCGCTCCTGTTGCAACACTATTAGAATCAGTTCCATAAAATATGGTTTTCTGTGTCCCCTCCCACACAATCCTCAAATCAAGAATTTCATTAAAGCCGATAGTCTTATCAATTTCAAAAATTGTTCCGAAAAGCATACCGAGAGGAATAGACACATTGATTACTGGTGAAATTCCAGTATTGACTGCTGGTGCAATTACTAATGCTGGGTCTTGACCGATATCTCCACCCTCAAAATACTTCGCCTCCTCATACTCAACATTAACAAGGCTATAAGTTCCAGCAGTGCTATTGGCGAGAGCGGTATCATCGTGGCGACGAGCATTACACTTGGCACTTTGTAGTATCCTTGAACCGCCCCTCTTAAATCTGCAAGCACCCCCGCATCAGTAATTAGTTTTCTTTCTGCTCTAGTTCCAACGACAATCTTTCCAGCATTACACTTTTGGAGCATAGACCCATAACCAGAATTAGCCCCGTGGTTATCCAAAGCCATAAATCTATCATAAGAAATTTCAGGTTTCCAAATCATCTTAGTATAATTTCCAACGTGTTGAAGATTACACAAATACTGACCGCTTCGGCTTCGTAGTTCAATTGTCTTAATCATTGACAGGCAGTCCATATGAATTCTGTTATAATTACCAATTCCGCCAGTCGTCGGTGTGTAGGTAAATCGCAACACACTCCTGGCAAGGTTCAAAGGACGAGTAGGAATTTCAAAAGTTGATTCAGTTCCTCCAACACTGCTAATCGTAACAGTCGCAAGACTTTTGCGAGCAGTAAGTTTGTTAAGTGAATACTTACCGCGAATAAGCTCGCTTTGGCTATGAGTAAGTTCTCGCCCGTATTGGACAGGCATTTTTTGTCTTGTTTTTGAAATGGTGTAAGCTGATTAATACACGAAATATATTTATAGAAAAAAAAATAATTCTAAATTAATTATCTCGCCTTTAACAAATTGAAAAATGAATTAAATAAACTAAAATAATTAGTTTCACGATAAACCAATAAAGTCATAACGATACCTAAACCATTAAGATTAATGGCTTGGTCGTTTTCGTCTGTCAAGTAAAACCTAAATACATTGTTTGAATTAGCGGACAATGTTTTACCATACTCAGACCCGCTTCCATCATAGATAACAGACCCAAAAGGAATTTCGTTGGCTGTGTATGTTTCTTAAAGCACATGATTATCACCTTCATCCACCAAATCAGATTGAAGATACAAAGTTTTTTCACCAGTTAAAATAATTACATTTGGTGATTTAATAAAATCATTAGCGAAAAAATATGTTGAGTTTCTATCAAACCCCATTGTCTCGTGAATACGGGTATCACCATCAAATATAAACCGCGGTTGAATACCTCCATTATTTGAAACACTGAATGCTAATTTACCATCCTCCGCTTCTGTGTTTGTATTGTTGCTTGAGACGACATAAGTATAGTCATTCGGACTTTCTGTCGTCAGTACCTCCGACAACTTATTTTTTAGATTGTTCATTGTGTAGTTTCCCTCAGGTATCGTAATTAAAGCCTCATACCCGTCTTCGGATAATGTAAAAGTATTATATGGTGAAGCCACAGAGTAATACGATTTCGGCACATAAATATGAAGAATTTACAATGTGTGGGATTGTCTAGCCCCTTCATATCTACTTCGTGTGTAAAGTCGCTGTCTGTTCCTGTTATTCTATTTTTACTATTTATGTAATATATACCAGAACTTCTTCCTCCCTTGTAATCAATTTGTTGTTGAAAGTCTTCAGTAGGTTCATAAAGTGCTAAGGGGTCATAGACTTCAACACTCCTGTCTTTATCTAGACTTACAAAAACACTAATCCAATGAGACCCCGCTTGTTTGTGATTGTCCAAAGTCATAATAAATCCATATCGCTTTCTGCTTCCGGGCTTCAACTTGTAGATTTCATCACTGGCTATCGCTCCGAGATACCATTCATATTTTTTCATTATGTCGTCTATTTCATTGGTCATTAGTCCCCGCCCCTCACCCTGTTGCTCTTCTGGCTTTTGCTCGTCTGTCTGTGGTTGCTCTGGCTCTGGTTGCTGTGGCTCCTCTTGCTGTGGCTCCTCTGGCTGTGGTTGCTGTGGCTCAGGCTGTGACTCTGGTTGCTGTGGTTGCTCTGGCTGTTGCTCATTTCTATATTTATTTATAAGAGCATTGACATAATCTTTTTTTCTCATTGAATGAACCCATCCTTTTCGTGATAAATACTTTTTAATGTTTTCTACGGAAAACACTTTATTAATCAAATCTTCTAAACCAGTTCCCGTTTATAATCCCAAATATTCTGCGAGTTTCTTTTTTACTTCGTCCTTCTTTTGTCCTACATCTATTTTATGTTCTTTGGTTCCAACCTTTAACATCGTGGCATTCGTTTTTAAGTTTATCCTTTAATGCTTCACCAAGAATTTTAATAGTAAGTTTTTTCTCAATATTACTATTCGACAATCCATTCTTTAATATTGCTTTGTATTTAGCCTCCTCTAGTTGGTTTCCTATATTTTTATTTAATGCTTCATGTGCTCCTAGCATTGTTTTCATATCATCTATTGTTATTTGTTGCTTTTGAAATTCTTTTATTCTTTCTGCTATACTTTGTATTTTACTGGGATCCCATTTATCTATATCTGCTTGAGTAAAAACTCCAGAATTTGTGATTAATTTTTTATTGTCTTCAAATTCTTTATTTGGCTTAACTTTTACCTCTGGCTGTGCCTGTTGCTCTTGTGGCTGTCCCTGCTGTGGTGGCTAATATATTGATGTTGAACTGGTGGTAATGCTTGTATTACTATCCTATTTTTTCTGTCTTCTTCATATTTTACATCTTCTATGAGTTTTTGCTCTTTCTTAGTTCTCTGGCTTTTTGTTCTTGTCGTTCATTAATATCTGCTAGTTCTCTTTTGTGTTCCCTATCCATTATCTCTTGTCTTTCCTTAGCATCTGCTATGTCTTTTCTTTCTTGCCTCTTCTTCTCCTCGTCTAAATCCTCCCGTGCCTTTCTTTCTTTTTTCTCTATGGTTTCAATACCTTCATACTTTTCCTTTCTGAGTTTGTCTAAGTGGTCTTGAATTGCTGTTCTCGTATTCTGTTCAATCTCTGACAGGCTCTGGACTTTTCTTAAATCCTCCTTTTTGGTAGTCCGCTTTGCTTTTGGTCTGCCTAAGTATTTCATAAAAAGTTTAACAATTTGAAGTGTGCTCATTTCATTTGTTTTCTTACCGAAATTAAGATAATATTTTTTACCCTTCTGGATAATGTAAGGCCTCCCGCTTTTATTTCTATAAACCCGCGGGGGTCTTACCTTAGGCTTCCTTGTTTTTTTGGTTTTAGCGACCATTTGATATTTTAGAATTGCGTTTCGTGCTGTCGCACTCTCACTTATTCTAAACCATCGTTTTTTTATTTGGGAAAAATTAATCTGTTTTCGATGGTTATCAACAAACGGGAATTGCGGTAGCAACGAGAGTGTAGTTGATAACTATCTTTTAAAACTTCAAAGCCCCACGACCGCTCTGCCTACCATACCCAAGTTTTGCAGCGGTAGTCCCGATACGAGACGCATATGGAACCCCGACATCACCAAGGGCATTCGCAGTCTTTGAAATAATCTTGTTATCACGAAGGAATTTATTAACAGCCATTGCTGTCTTACCTACCTTGGCCCAGTTAATTTTACCGCCAGCCTGTCCCTTGCCTCCTTGCTTCTTCTTACGACCAGTCTTCTTTTTGCCTCCAGCCATTGTGCTTGAGTTAATTGTTCGTTTGCCGATTGTTGGAATGACTTCAACACGAGTTGTTTTAACTACCAGGAGGAGAGGAGGAGGAGAAGGAGGAGAAGGAGGAGAAGGAAGAGGATGAGGACTAGTAGTAGTAGTAGTAGTAGTAGTAGTAGTAGTAGTAGTAGTAGTAGTAGTAGTAGTAGTAGTATACGTAGTAGTAGTAGTAGTAGTAGTAGTATACGTAGTAGTATACGTAGTAGTATACGTAGTAGTATACGTAGTAGTATACGTAGTAGTAGTAGTAGTAGTAGTAGTAGTAGTAGTAGTAGTAGTAGTAGTATACGTAGTAGTAGTAGTAGTAGTAGTAGCAGTAGTAGCAGTAGACTAGTAGTGGTAGTAGTAGTAGTAGTAGTAGTAGTAGTAGTAGTAGTAGTAGTAGTAGTAGTAGCACTAGTAGTAGTCATTATCGGGTTATTTTTATCGTTTTTCCCGTTGGCTGAATAAGAAAAAACAGTTACCCTTTTAGCCTAGCCTAGTAGTAGTAGTAGTAGTAGTAGTAGTAGTAGTAGTAGTAGTAGTAGTACTAGAAGTAGTATAATATGAAAATTTTTAATACCATTTTTCGTATCCTCAAAATGGATATATTATAAATTTCATCGTCCTTCCTATTCATTTCCCGCAAATCAATACTAAGCAACAAAACAGAAAAATAAAAAAGCAAAATTTTTGATAAATAAAAGAAAGCAGAATAAAGAAATTCCTTTATATTTCTTCAGAAAAATAAAAGTAAAGCGGAAAAATAAAAGTAAAGCAATTTTTTTTTTAAGTAAAGCAATCTCGGGTGCGGCATCACTTCCTATAATACGAAGAAACAAAAACAAACAAAAAGCCTTTTACAGCACAGGAAATTTATTAATAAGACCGGCTCTATATATTTCTTGGTCATTTTTCTTTTTACCTTCATAGACTTCCATAGGTGTAGCATTAATTGTATTATGAAATGTATTATTATAATTATTAACAATTTCATAAATGTAAGGAACCCAAACAAAATCGTCATTAACTTCCCACATAAAATTCAAATCGTTCCTTATTGTTCTAATAAATCTATCTACAATACCCATAGTTCGGTGGTCGCCAACTTCGTTAGTTGTGTGTTGAATTCCATTGTCTTTAAAGTATTCAGCGACTTGTCCTTTATATTCACTGCCGTTGTCGGAAGTAATCCTTTTAGGTTTAGGCATTTTTTTTAATCCTTCTAATACTTCACTGGTTGTTTTAGTTTTTTATCGGTTCAATCCAGCCACGACGAGAATAAACATCAATCATTACTAAACCAAAATTGTAGTTTTTGTTTCCTTTCTTAGTAGCTATTTTAGACATATCCATAAGGTCAATAAACACTTGGTTTAATGGTTCAGGCTCAGGGGCTAGTATAGTATTCCATTTTTTAGGTGCTTTGGATTGATGGTGAATTTCAGAAGCCTCTTCAATTTTCTGTTTTTCAAGTTCTTCCTTATCTTGCGGAGACTCCGCCTCCGTTTCAGTATTTCGTGGATTGCTGTGCTTATGGTCCATTGCTGTATCGCCTACAGCGATAGCTTTATGCGACTAAAAAAGTAAGGTAGTTTATCACGATATATAAAAGAGTAAATAATAAGTCGTACATAAAGTTATATATTGAAAGATTTTAAAAAGCTTCAAAACTTAAGAAAAATTTTTAGATGTATCATTGTTTTCTTTTTTTGGTTTCTCAGGTTGTTGGTTATAAACATTGACACTAACACGGCTTGTCTTCTTCCCTCCTTTCTTAGGCTTGGGCTCTTCTTCTTCTTCCTCAGATTCGCTATCCTCGCTATCTTCTTCCACTTTCTTTTTTATCGCTTTCTTTGTCTTCTTCTGTTTGGCTTTAAGTTTCATACCCGCAACCCGTTGGGCAACGATATCTACAAAGTCGTGTTCTACTTCCTCATCGCTTTCACTGCTTTCCTCACTTATCTCACCATACGCTTCTGCGAGCGTAGCTCCGCAGTCCCGTCCCTCAATCATATCCTTCGCCAACTGCTTCTTAGTGATGTGGTCCATCTTTTCATCATTGGTCATTTCTTTTGCATTCTTCGCCTCTTCCTCCGCTAGTAATTCCCTTGCCCTCTCAATCTTTCTCTGCCTCGCATACTGTTTCTTCATTACAGTAGCTTTTTCAAGATTTTTATGGCAATCTCTCTATTTCCTCTCGGCATTTTCGGTTGTATATCTAACCAAAAATAATTTTTAATCGGTTTAATTATTATCCAAATATATACCGATGAGCCAATACAAAAGTTTATTAGGCCTTAATGAGCTAGCAGTTGATAGTCTGAACATACTTAACCTTGATTTAACGAACACTAATATTATTGGCTTAAATACTGATAGGGTGCCAGAAGATGCTGACCCCGTAAATCTTTATTTTACCAACGGACGATTTGATGCGAGACTAGCTACCAAATCAACAACAGACATTAAAGAAGGAAAAAATCTATACTACACAGAGCAACGAGTTAGGGACAATGACGAAGTCAAAGCCTCAACTCAACAGCGCTCTAATACAAGTAATCCGCACCAAACCAGTCTATACAATTTGATAGACACTAACATATCCGCACCAGTGGTCGGACAATACTTAACATATAATGATGTAGATGGTAAATGGAGAAATACAACCATTGGTTCAATTGATACACTCTCTGATGTAGTCATAACGGCACCAGTGGCGATGAATAGTTATTTAACATATAATTCAATCAACTGGGTAAATAAAACATTTCCGATAAATGTGGATGAAACGGGCAATATTAGTATGGGAGGTTATTTGAACATAACAGGAGTTAATTTATTGAATACAAAAGATGTTGATGATTGGATAACGGAGCACATAGCGAACAATGCGAAAGTGTCCGCAGATGGTTCAATTAATACACACAGCGATGTGTTAATTACAGGAACACCCGCCGATAACCAACTGCTCATTTATAGTACAGGGCAATGGAGAAACACAAACTCACCTTTTCTTAGATTGGATGGTCTCGCTATGATGTTTGGAGATTTGAATATGGGAGGTTTTAATGTAGCAAATGTCGGTAATGTTGATGGTATTGATGTTTCTGCCCTTGATAGTGCTGTAGTTAAACTAACAGGAGACCAAACCATAACAGGGAATAAAATATTTACTACTTATTTGTGTATAAAAGATTCAAATCCATTAAATACAGGTAAGTCATTCTTCAATTACAACAATAATACGGGTTCTATTTATTCGTCGGAGGTAGGTGGGGCAACGGGATATCCACTATCTATTGTTGGTTCGTCCATAACCCTCGCTTCTACTACGGGGAGTGGAATAACATTAACTGGCAATGTTTTAAATTTTAACAGCACGACCGCAATCAGCGGACTTCCAGCACCATTCTATGACGGCGATGCTTCAACGAAAGCATATACCGATACGAAACTAGCAAAGGACGGCACAACGGCTATGACGGGTAGTTTAAATATGGGTGGTTTTGCGATTACGAATGTAGACAATGTTGATGGTATTGATGTTTCAACCCTTTATACTTCGGTTGTTAAACTAACAGGAGACCAAACCATAGCAGGAGTCAAAACATTTAGCAGTGAAATCAAAGCAAATGCGGGGATAACAACAACAACATTAACAACAAGCGACAATGTGGTAGTAGGAGCAGGCAAAAGTGTTTTCATAGATAGAAAAGCACTCGCCAACAATAAATTAGTCTTATGGGACGGAGGAACACCATCAATAACTGCGTTTTTTGGATTTGGTATCGCTAGTCAAACTTTGGTTTATAATGTTAATGCTTCAACTGATAGTCATATATTTTACTATGGCGGGACAAACGAATTATTCAGGATTAACAATGGAGAGGTTAAGGCTTCAAAGGTAATAACCGCAAGTGCGGGAGTATCAACAACCACATTAAAGGCGAGTGGGGCGATAACAGCGAATGGCGGACTAAATATGGGAAGCCAGAGTATAAGAAATGTGAATCTTGTTGATGGTGTGGATGTTTCTGTCCTTGATACTTCGGCAGTTAAAACAACAGGAAACCAAACCATAGCAGGAATTAAGACATTTAGCAGTGCCCTTGAAATAACTGGAAATTCAACGAATGCGACAACAAAAGGAACATTCGTGGTTTTTAACTCCACAGCCAATATAGGAACTATCGGATGCCTTGATATGGGCACGGGCGTAAATTATAACTTTGAAATAAATGCGAAAAAAATAAGTTTCGTTATTGATGGGGTAATTGTCGGTTGGGTAAATGCTTCGGGGCTAGATTGTAATAGTAGCAAAATAGCCAACCTTGGAACTCCGACATTAGCGACGGACGGAGCGACAAAAGGGTATGCGGACACATTGGACGGGCAAAATGTAAAACTAACAGGAGACCAAACAATAACAGGAATTAAAATATTTAATGGAACGAGAAATGATATAAGAGGGCTGACTTTGTTGAACCAAGCCGATTTTAATAATGTGGATATCACTAATGGCGGAAATATTACATATAATGGAGCGAGAATATTAAACCAAAATGGAGGAGATATATTCTTTTCACAGACAACAGGCAGTCTTTCTTATATACTTTGAACACTGATTCAAGCGGAACCGCAAACCAAAGAGGCTACCTATTCACGAATGTAGCATTTGATGTAAAAGGAGCAGGACTTTATATTTCAAAACTTTTGGATAATAAAAGTGCTTCATCTGACATTGTCCGTTTTAACAATGCGGGCGGTATGCGTTTTTATGGTGCTTTGGATATGAATTCAAACAACATAACAAGCGGTGGAACCATAACGGGAACAACAATAACGGGAACAACAATAACGGCAAGCGATAAAATAACGACAGCATTAGATAAGCCAATAATTGTAGGACAATCAACAAAGGGAACAGGAGCAACTGGCGGATTAGAGTTGTATGGAACAGATAGCAATATTGCGGGGCCAAATATACAGGCAATAACATCAGCAGACATCTATCCAGTTTTTCAAAACCTAAACTGGGCGCATAACAGCTCATCATTAAATTTTGATTGTTATTTTGACGGGACTAACTGGAAATCAAGTTATTCTGGTTCAAATTTTCAAATATGGAAAGTAAGCAATAAACTCGCTTTTAACTATAAATCAGGAATAACGGCGGGGAACAATATAACTTGGACTGAGGCGATGAACATAAGCACAGCGGGATTATTAACGGCAAATGCGGGGATAACTACAACCACATTAACAACGAGCGACAACATAGTAGTAGGTGCTGGCAAAAAATATTTGTAGATAGAAGTGCGTTGGCAAATAATAAACTGGTCTTATGGGATGGAGGAACAGGATCCACAACTGCTTTTCTTGGTTTTGGTATCAATAACAATACATTGATTTATAATGTTAATACCGACGATAGCCACGTATTTTATCATAGTGCGGCGACAGAATTATTTAGAATCAACAACACAGCGATTACTGCTTCAAAGTCAATAATTCTTCCAGTAGCTTCCAGTGGTTCTTTAACAATAAGACAAAGACCAAGTCCGAATACTATGGATGCACAACTATTTTTTAAATCAGGAGGATATACGAATTATGGAATAATTGTTTCTTCAACTGGTTTGCTTCACGCTTGGACTACTTCAAACTCAACAGGTGAGCCGTCTGGCACTTATAATTATATTCCTCTAAATGGTGCTTGGACAAACTCGTCAGACAGGAGGCTAAAATCAGACATTAAAACATTAGACTGCGGGGATTGTTGTGAGAAACTAATGAAAATAAATTGTTGTTCATATTATTTGAAATCAGACGAAAAGAAAGAAAAAAAGAACCACGGATTTATTGCGGACGAAGTAAAAAAGATTTTTCCAGAATTTGTATCAGAAAGCGGAATAAAAGCGGATGATGGAAATGGCTACCTTGAAGGCATAACATATACGGAGTTTATACCGATATTGGTTAGTGCTTTTCAACATACAACTACCGTTGTAAACGGTATGGCGGAAAAAGTGATTAATTTAGAAAAAGAAAATAAAACTTTACTTAATATATTACAAGACCAAGCAAACCAATTAGCAGAAATACGAGCAGTTTTATTTCCTTCAAATGCCCCCTAGATTACACCCACCACCACCAATCATAGAGACGGAAGACCTCACACCAGAGTTGAAGAACCGTGTGCTAGATGTCCAAATTAAGCAGGAAGAAAAAAATTAGACCACGAATACGAGGACAGCTGGGATTGCTGTTTGACTAAGCGAAAAACTGACAGCCGTCTTATTAAATACTTATTTCAAATGGGTATCATTATCGCCATCATAACCCTTTGTATCGTGAGGCTATCTGAAAAGAACTTGCCGTGCGAGGTTGCCAACACTTATGTCGGTATTTTGACCTTACTTATCGGCATCTGCCTTCCTTCCCCATCTTCAAGTAAGAAATGAACATTCATATAGTGCTGTTTTATACCAAGAGCTATCACCAGCACAGATTAGCGGAATAGCTTCATCAAAACTAACACACCAATCACTCATCGTCTTATACACACATTTAAATTTTGTTTCTATTCCTTTTTGAATACAATAAAGACAACTTTCATTTTTTTTAAACACTGACCCGTGAATAGAAATCACAGGCGGTCCGAGCAGAAATATTAATTAATAAAAAGTTTATAAAGATTAGTATAGAGGGCATCACGATGGACTATAAATACCAAAAGATTATTTTTCTAAGTAATGATTTTGCTGGTGGTAGCAAGACATTTCACAAAAACATTCAAATGAACTTTACCCCGACCAGAATGAATGTTAAGTTTATCCACTATATGAATAATACGACGGAGACGAAAACAAAAATCCTTTATATGGACCGCATCGGTAATATTGGAACATTCGCCGACAGCAACACCGCAAACATTTCTAATCTCAGCTACAACCTAGGAATTATTAATTGGACCCACGGGCAATACACCTTTAAAGTGCTTAAAACAGACAATGGCAGTATTGAGACTGACCAACTAGCTGGAAGAATTGTTATTTGTTTAGAATTTTTGGCATAATAAAAATATAGAGTGATGGAGAAAATTAACGATATACGAGTTAGACCAGTCAAGCAAAACGGAGATGGCGACAAGTTGGCAAAAGGATATAAGTTATTTGATGAACCGTATGCCAATATTTTTCTTCTCGCTCGCAAGAAGAGCGGTAAGAGCACGGCAGTGTTTGAAATCCTGAAACGAACAACTGATAAAAAGACCCGTATCGTCATTATAGCCAGCACAATACACAAGGACCACATCTACAAAGAAATAGTTAAGCACTTCAAGAAGAAGGGAAACCCGATGGCTATATATACATATTTCAAAACGGACGGATACAGTGTGATTGATTACGAGTTAGATAAACTGAATAAACCCGACGAAGAGCAAGAAGAAGGCGAGATTGTTCAGGACGGCAAAGAAGAACCGAAGCCGAAGTTTATTTATTTTGGAAAAGAGGACGAAAAGAAAAAGGAGGTAGGCGAAAAACCACCGAGACTGAGCAAATACATTACACAAGAAGTCGTATTCGTGTTAGATGATTTGGGTAGCGGGCTCAGAGATAAATCAGTGAGCGACCTGTTGAAAAAAAATAGACACTACAAGTCAAAGGTTATTATGAGCTCACAGTATCTAAACGACTTACGACCAGAGGCGATTAAACAGCTGGACTACCTACTCATTTTTCCAGGTCAGTCTCAGGATAAAATCGAACTTGTATATAAACATTTAGACCTTGGATATGAGTTTGATTACTTCCTAAACAGATATCACGATGCGACGATTGAGAGATTTAACTTTTTGTATGTGGATGCGGTGTCTGATGAATTACGAAAGAACTTCAATATTCGTTTAAAGTAATTTTATTATTATTTATTTTTTTCATACATTATATAGATGCCAACATCACCAGTGATTATTTCACAACCAGCGGGATACAATATCGGATACAATCCAAGCCCAGTCAAAATGCCACAAGCAGGAGGGAAAAGAAAATCAAAAAAGAAACAAACAGGATGGAAAATTAACTGAAAAAAAGTAGGAAAAGCGATAGTAGATGCTAATAGGTTTATCAAGAAGAATCAATTGATTTCAAGGGGTGCTACTTTTCTGAGCGATGTCGGAGTGCCTTATGCGGACCGTGTAGCGAAGGCGGCAATTAAGCAAGGATACGGCAAACAACGAGGAGGAGCCGTAAGTTTCGGTAGGGGTATTAAACTAAACTTGATATTAATTTTTTCTATAACATATACGATGGTTGTAAAAAAACCGCGAAAACAACGACCGCCGAGGATATACAGAACCAAAGATGGCCGCCCATATATTAAAGTAAAAGGCAAACGAGCATATCTCAACTTTGGAAAGAAAACGAATGACCTTTCAACACTTCAAATCGTTAAACTGTTTTTGAAATATATGAATAAACCAAAGAAACCACGAAAGACGAAAGAGCGAATAGTTAAGTCCGACTTCAACCGCCTTGAACACGAGAACCGCAATCAGGTAAATAATCAGCTAGATAAACTCAAACTGGAAAAGTATGAGCAAATACACGAGCTAGAAAAGAAAGACAAAGAAGCAAAAGAACAACAAAAGAAAATAGAAGAGCGAGAAGCAGAAACGAAAAGAAATGAACTCGCACTCATACAGACTGAAACAGCTCAAGCTCAAAGAATGGCTACTATTGACGGAGAAATTAAAAAACAAAATGCGATTAACGATGCTTTGGTTGAAAGAGCAAGAGCATTGAATGAAGTAAAAGGTGAATTAAAAAGAAGTGAAAGAAAACAAAGGGAAAGAAAAGGAAGACAGTATGTTTTGTCCGAAGAAGAAGCCATAGCATTTGCTGAGGAAATTCAAAGAAGGAATGACGAAGCGAAACAACGACAAGACGATTTAAGACAGCAAGCAATGGAAGCAGAACAGAAAGCGGAGGAATCAGACAGAAAAGCATTTATAGCAAATCTAGAAAGAGCTCAGACTTTATTTGCTAGTGGTGGCAAGAAAAGACAGATTAGTGTCAATAGTTTAGCAAAAAAACTAGGGTGGAAAACGAGGGGGAGCAAACACGGAAACAAAGATGTTGAAGGCAGAACGGCCAAAGGTTATATTCAAGAAATCATAGCTGTTAGACAGGGCGAACTTAACATAACCCCTAATATGACACTTGAAGAATTGGAAAATGCTTTAATAGGTCTAACCGCACAGAGTGGAACTGGTGCTAAAAAATTGGAAGACATCATTAAAAAAATATTAACTAAGATGATGATAAAAAAGCATTTGAAACGAAGTGAATGGAAGACCAAATCAAAGAAAAAAGAATTAGTAAATACCCTAATAAACAAAATGTATGCCGACCCCAACACATATAAAGCACTTTCAAATGAATTCCAGATACAACCAGCAGGGGCAAGCCCCCGCACCCCCACCACTGATGTAGAGGAAGTTCAACCAACCCCCGATGAAGTTCAACCAACCCCCGAGGAAGTTCAACCACCACCCACAGAAGAGCAACCAACCCCCACCACAGATGTAGATATTATTCAACCACAAGCACTCGATGAAGTTCAAACACAAAATGAGAAAGAGGTAAATCCAGGGGTCGTAGGGGCTGGAAGCCCCTACAGAGGATTGATGACAGATGAAATAGACAACATTATGAAAAAGCACAAATGGTATTTGGGGACTGTGGCGAGCGACGAAATAAACAAACTGAAACCAGAAAAAAGAAAGAAGTATGGTTTTATAATGAAATTGGATAAGTCTAGCCAACCAGGCTCACATTGGATTGCTGTTTGGGTTGACATCGTTAAAGACGACTCTATTAAAATCTACGACCCTCTCGCACTGTATAAGCCGACTGAGCTATTTCTACACCAAATGAAACAGCTTATTGAAAAGAGTAAGCCGAACACATATCTGCTTATGAAGGTTAATCAGGTTAAAAACCAAAGCGACACAACAGATACCTGTGGGTGGCATAGTATTAGGTTTTTGTTAGAGCGGGCGAAAGGTAATAGGTTTAAATTTGCCAGCGGTTGGACGGACTTAAAAGAAAAAGAAGCGGAGGAGTTGAAAACACAGAGCGGCTACGGCTTTGATACTTTCATTTAGCAGGGGCAAGCCCCCGCACCCCCACAAGTGGTTTGAAGTAATTAAAAACAAAAAAATATATTTTCTATTATATATCCAAAAAGTCGGGTCGTAGGGTGTCCCTACCATGGATTACCGCGGTGGGCGAAGCTCTACATTTACTATGTCAATAGCAAAAACAGGATAAACGGCACGGACAGTGATTTCACTCACTCCATTGATATGAAAGGGTTAGACAACCCGACACACTGTAAAATTTTACATATCTATGTGCCGAAGTCGTATTACTCTGTGGCAAGTCCTTACAACACTTTTATTCTAAGTGAAGACGGATACGAGGCACTCATTACGATACCCGAGGGCAACTACACAATGAACAACTTAAAAAATAAACTGACCGAGGTGCTAACCGCAGACAGTCCCAACGACTACACATACACAGTCACGAGCAACAATACCAACATTGAACCAGAAGACGGCAAGCTATTATTTACCGTAGCGAATAACGGAGGCATTCAACCACGGTTTATATTTGACACCGAAACTCGCATCCACGAAGTAATGGGTTTTGACCGTGACTCAACATACTTCTTTGCTAATAATACCATTAGGTCTCCAAATGTCATAATTTTGACGGGTGAAAAAACATTGTATCTACAATCGGACCTCATTGGCGAAGGCGATAATCACGTGCTCCAAGAAATATACACGGCGAATGAAATACCATTCGGCTCTGTTATCTACGACGGCTCGGGCAGTGAATACGGAAAACGGCTATCTACTAGTTCAAGCAATGTGTATCGGTTTTACTTGACTGACGAAAACGACCAACCCATCAACCTAAACTGTTTGGGCATTGTTATGACTTTGTTGATTTACCGCGAGACGAATTATTTTAATTTATTTACATCATTTTTTAATTTATTGAAAAACCGTTAATTAATTATTTTATTTTTTTCTCAGATTAAAATATAGAACCCTTTGAAAAAAGCTTCACCAAAAACTTCGGGCACTTACGCAAAATGCCCACACAACACGGAGGCGAACTAGATTTCAGCAAGACTGACTACATCAGTGCTTCTTATCGTTTGAATAAACTTAACCCACGAGAAAGCAGTAATGGAAATGTCACTATTACCTCTGCGGGAGGACAAGAAAGCACATTTGACCTTATTAGTCGCCCATTTAACTCGGCTAGGTCAGTTCTGAGTTTTACTTACACTATCCCAGACACTGATACTAAATACAACAAGGCTTATATGGACTGCCTTGCTCCTATTAGACAAATTCAACTTCAAACCCGTAGCGGAGTTTATCTGTGCGATTTGAACTATGTTGGAAATATTACAAAGATGATTTGGAAGCCCGAGACTTCGCTTAAAGACTTTCTCGCACTTGAAAACCACGATGTTGGCACTGGTGCTGGCTGTATGCTTCAAAAGTGTAATGCTGACAGCAAGATTGATATTGACATTACCGACAGAAAGGCGACTGTTCTTGATGCTAATGTTGATGTCGCCGCGCTTCAAGCAGATATGGCTAATATGTTTCAACCTCCTTCAACTAATGCCCGCCGTCATAATGATGCTCTCATCGCGGCCGGAACTGGAACTCCACTGCCTGTTAATGTGCCTTACAGTGAGGCGAAGTATTTTACTGCTGGTGCTTCGGGCAATAATGCTAATGCTGGTGATATGGCTATTAAAATTAAACTTAATCTTGGTATGCTTTACAACACTATTTTCGCCCTTGATAAAACTATTATGTTTCCTGAGATTTTGACGATGCGAATTGTCTGGAATATATGGTTCTGCGAAGATTTATTATTCTGGTGCTGACCCGCTAAGTCCTGGTGGCGGTGCTAACATTGCTGCTGGTGCTGAGGATGTTGCTGTGAGCAATCTTAACTTGTTTCTTGCTGTTGAGCAGAACCCTGGTGTCATTCAATCTATTCAAAGCCAGATTGCGGGCAGTGGTATGAGTTTTGATATTGATTACCCCTATGTGTATAAGAATACTATTGGAACTGCTAGCGATGGAAAAGCGACTGAAAACCAAAACATTATTTTGCGATTTGACCGCGGGCACGGGCAGAGGTACAGTGTGTTTCATTCTACCGAAAGTGTAAATACCGCTTATGACAATGATGTAAATGATGAGCGGTCTGCTACGGGTGGTGTTGTTGCTGATGCTAAGAGAAAGGTAGTCTCGTTCTACACTACCCCTGACGGTGCGAGACAGGAAGAATTTGATGTATCAGTGGCTAACCTTGAAGACTATATGATTATGAAGCCGAGGTTGGAGGGTAGTGCCTTGATGAATTCTAATGTATATCAATACAACTGGATTTATGCTAATTGCTGGGATAACAACCGCCCGCTGTGGAGCAAGGACCAGAACGAGATTAGCGGACTTGACTTAACTCAGGAGCGGCGATGGGAGTTTATTGGAACCTGCCGAAACAAAGTCCATTCTCACTTCACTCTGGCTATTACTCAGCGAACTGTGAGTGTGAAGGAAAATGTAATTACTATTTCATAGGGGTCTTCGCCCCCTATAACCCCCGCGAGGAGGTAATTAATTTTCGATGGATTATTTATTTTTTTGATAATATAGGAATTTACGCAAAACATTTTTTGAGGTCGTAGGAGGTTTTTTGTAAAAAAAGCTCGTACAATGAGTCACCAAAGAAATTTGATAGCACAAAATCCAGACGGAGATTTCGTAAATGTCAAAGTCGGGTATGACGGACACATTGAAACCAATCATATGAAAACCGCCTTTGGTGAAGCATTAACCAGTTCATTAACACCAGTATTACAAGAGATTTTCCCATACACAATTAATACACGAATATGGACATTAACTCAAACTGATGCGACCATTTCATTTAATGCGAATATGGCCGAACTTAAAACAGATGTGAAGACGACCGCGAATGCTGTATTGACGAGTAAAAAAAGAATTAAATACAGAACAGGTATGGGAGTTCTAACACGATTTACTGCTTAATGGACTACTGATGAAACGAAAGATTACTATTCATATATCGGCATAGGTGAAAGTGATTTTACTAATGGCTTCTATTTTTACAAAATAAGAGCGACTGGAATGAATATTGCCAGTGTTAAAGGAGGGGTGCCGACACTTATTCCCCAAGCGACCTGGGATGACCCGTGTGATGGGACAAAAGATATGCCCGCCTTAGACTGGACCAAAGGTAATGTATTCCAGATTAAATTTCAATATTTAGGATTTGGTGCTATAAGGTTCTACATTGAAAATCAGACCACAGGAGAATTTCAGCTGGTTCATACAATTAGGTATGCGAATGCGAATGTGGGTGTTAGTCTTTCAAATACAACCCTACCTTTTTCGGCTTGTATCAGAAATTATGGAACTGGTAATGCTAATCAAATATTAAAAACAGCCAGTTGTAGTATGTTTATTGAGGGTTCCAACACTGTTAATTCAAGCATAACAAACGAAGCGGAAGGAGGATGAAAATGCGAGCACCACTGAAAGCCCAATTCTCAGCATAAAAAATAAAACAACTTTTAATGGTGTGAGCAATTATTCAATTGTTTATCCATCTCTCGTGAGCATATCAAACGAAGACACCAAAGTTAATATAGTGCGGATTGTGAAAACGACTGGAACACTTACGGCTGAGAACTTTGCGGATATTGATACCAAAACTTCAATGGTATCAAAGGACACCGCTGCGACTGCCCTTGGTGGTGCCACTATAACAGACGTAATTCTAAAACTTTATGTTAATGCTACTTCTAGCCAGCTTATTGACCTGCGAACTTACGACATTCAACTGTCTCCTGGCGAAAATCTAACATTTTTACAAAAGTCTGTATCTACTGTCGCGAATGGAGGAAATGTGAGTGCTATAGTTAATTTCTTAGAAGACCAGTGATGTGGATGGATGGATGGAGTAATTTTATATTAAACATAAACTCCAGCCATTATATAAAATGAACTACAACAAATATCAGAACGGAAAAATCTACAAACTTATCTGTAATAAGACTGGTGAAGTGTATATCGGAAGCACGATTAAAACATTAGAGCAGAGAGTCAAATCTCACAAATATCTTTTGAATGAATACAAAAAAGGAAAAACAAATTACACTTATTCATATTCAATTATAGAAAGGAATGACTATAGGATTGAATTGATTGAAGCTTTCCCCTGTGATAGCCACCTTGAATTAGAACAGAGAGAAGGATACTGGATAAGACACAAAATGTATAAACGATAATTTTAAAACTGGTATCACAGTCCCGTGTAATCAGAATAAAAAAGAATATAATAGACAGTACAAAGAAATTCATAAGGAGAGATTGAGAGCCCATAATCTAAAAAAAGTTGAATGCCTTTGCGGAAGAAAGATTGTTTATTCTCATAGAAAAAGACATAGACATTCTACATACCATTTAAAATGGGTGATACAATGTCATAATGAATTAAATCACTTGTAGAAAAAAAAATGTTTTGTAATTATAATTGAAGCTGTTTGAATATTTCTTTTTTTAGCTCGGGATAGTTGTCTAGAAATGGTTGCTTTGCCATCCATCTTAAGTATTGGGTATCAAATACAACCACATCGGCGACTGTCTTTCCCTTATATTTTCCCATAGGTATCTTTCCTTGTTCTTGAAGTTTCTTGTTTTCTGATTTATATTCATTAATGTGCCCATCAATTACTTGCTTAATTTCTTGTAAATTAAATGTTCTGTCTTTGTTGCTGACAGATAGCTGTTCAAATTTTTCACAAAGCTTTTGCATCGGTGAGTGTAGAGTAGTGAGTATATAGTAGGGAGTATTAAAAAAAAATTAAATAATTAATAATATACGAAATGTCCGAATGGATTAAGTTTGTTAAGGCTTACTCCGTCAAACACAACATAACCTATGGTGAAGCATTGAAAAAAGCGAGCAAAGTTTATAAGAAACAAAAAGGCGGTAGTGCTAGTTTATCTGAGGATGTCTATTTGTCTTCGTCAGATAGAAAGGGTGCTGACGGATGGAAACCAGTTGCCAGCAAAGAGAAATCAACAGTGTATGAAAAAGATGGTAAGGCGATTGTGGCATTTAGAGGCTCGGCAGATAAGCGAGACTTACTAACAGATGTCGCATTAGTAAAGGGAGTATTGAAAAGAACTCCGAGATATAAAGAAGAACAAAAGCTGGTTGACGAAGTGATAAAGAAATATGGAAAAGATAATGTAGAGCTAACGGGTCATAGCCTTGGAGGAACGATTGCGAAAGACCTGAGCCGACAAACTGGTGTAAGGGCAACTACATACAATAAAGGCAGTAGCACAAAAGACCTCATTGAAGGAGTAATTGACCGAGTGGCGGTGAAAGTTAATCCAAAAGGAAAGAGGGCTAAGACTGCGAAGCTAACCACTAACTACCGAACCGCATTTGACCCAGTATCGTTGCTTGGAGCGACTGCTGTAAATACTAAGTTAGTGAAGCCAAAAAAAGGAATTCATACGATTAGAAGTTTTAAAGGTAAAGGTAAAAAAATATATCTATAAAGTTTTTTATTAAGTATCCAAACGGTCTTGTTTCAATCGCATTACCGCCTACAGCGGTAGCTGTATTTACAATACCTATAATATTTCTTTTAGTGTAAGTAAAGCTGAATATTTTTTCTAAGTATTCGCTCGTTATTTTTTTCTGTTGCTTGTCTCTTGTTATCTTGCTGTTTTCTACAATAACAACTTTACCTGATTTTCAATTCGTTTAGCGATCAATTTTTCTTCCTGAGTTTTAAGCAACTCTAACAATTCATTCTTGCCGTTTTCAATAAGGTCGTTGTTTTTAATTCCAAGTCCGCAACTAATGACACTTAACATATTTGGTAAATTTAATGATTTATTGTTTTCATAATTCATACTAAAGCCTTTGACTTTCATACTTGCTTTGCCGTTATCTAAGACATATCCATAACACTTTGGTCCGCCTCCGATAAAGGTCATAATCTTTGCTCCGTGTAGTTCGTCCGTCCATTCGCCTAACAACTTACCCGTGTTCACATCTGTTTCGCCTTTCGTTAAGTCTGTTGTATATATGACACTGTCGGTATCGTGGTATAGAACTCTGTTGTCTAGTTTGTCCATCATCTCATATAGTCTAATCCTCGCGTGGCAAGTCGTAAATAAAGCAACTACAATATTTGTTTTTACTGGGTCGCTTACCGCATCTTGTTTAAGGTCATAACTCGCTTCTATTATTTTGTCGTTAATAATGTTATGTTTATGTTATCAACTGACTTATCGTTCATTAACTTGTATAAGGTATCTTTGTCTTTTATCATTTTGTTTTTAGTTTTGTTTTGCTTTTCACCAAACTTGCCCCACAGGCTATTCAAGCACAACTTAGCAACCGCTCGTCTTCCAGGGTTTTCTTCTATCTTATTTTCGTCCATCTTAATACCCATCTTGACTTCCATACTGTCAATGTAGTTTCTGTTTTGTTCCTGTGTAATACATCCGTCAGGATATCCGCTTGACTCTTGTTTAACCTTTAAGAAAGTTTTTATGTAATCTTTGAACAGGCTACTGCTCTGTTCCTTCCAGTGCCATACCTCATATACCTTAATCAACTGATAGCCTTTGTCTAAGGCCTTGTAGATTTCAGGAGTTGCCCAAGTGCCCGTTATTGCTGGCTCGTTATCGGTGTGCTTACATTCGGTTTTCTGTTCAGTCATTCCGCACTTGTCGCATAAGTAATACATAAGCTTACCTCTATCCGCCTTAGGCAAAACGGGGTGTAGTAATTTTCTAGGCGGTAGCATCTTAATAACCTTAGACACTCCGAAATATTCTCTGTTTATGATTTTGTTTTTCATATCCTTTCTGTCATCATCATTATTAGGTCGTATGATTTCGTGGTGCCCGCTAGGGTAAAGGTCGTAAAACATAACGGTAGGATACAGAGAGCATATGTCAATGTATTTTGCGTATTCGCTGTTGTGCCGTGCTTTCCAATACAATGTTAGAGCATCCGTTCTACCCACAAACATCGCCTCTCGTGGGTTAAGTCCTTCTTGTTCCGTAATTCGTTCGTTCGTATCTTCCGCTAGGCTTTCACTTGTTTTCATTAATCTCCATTCACATTCCCAGATAGTAATAACTTTTGATACTCCAAAAAGTTTGCTTAATAAAACTTCTCTTTCTTTTGTTTTTTTACATAGTTCTCCCATAGTCTTATTTTTCTTAATATTCAATTTATTGCTGTTGTAGCATTTCTGACATCCGTGCCAATGACACCCGTAAAACTCATAAGCGGTTTTCGTCTTTTCGTCCCAGCCATCAACATAAACATTTGACTGTCCTATGTTAAACATTTTCTCACCACCATTGAAAGCATGTTTAATATCAGTTTGGTCTAACCTGCTTCTGTAAGCTATCCATTCAACACAGGCCCGAGAGGTTATCCTGTTTTGCTTTTCCGCCTTCAACACAGCAATTGAATTCTCTGGCATAAACATAGCCCGATACAAAGCCATAACACAACTCGCAATAGTTGCATATTGAAACGGGTCAATACCGAATTCTAGAAACTGCTTTCTAAAATCCATACATCCCCTTCTCAAAATGTCAACATCGCTATGACAGTATTCAGCGATTTCCTTCTGCATATCAAATGTGCTAATATTTCTTTGGCTCTCATACCATTCTAAGAATTCAGCTCTTTTCTTATCTTTCATCGTGTCGTAGCCGTAGTGCTTTTTATGAGGCATCACACCAACATAGTTTTTGTTCTTATCCGTATTGAAGAAGTGAGGAAAGAAACCCTTTTAAGTTCTTTCAAACCGAATGTTTTAGGAAAATCAGCCAGAGGCATAGTCAAGAAACTGAGACTATCAATGAAGCGGTATTTCTTCAAAGTCATCATCATTATCTTACCACCCTGATAAATGACGAATGGTGCCTGTCCGTTATCCACCAACCACTTAAGAATAAACTGACAGTCATATCCGCGACTGTTATGAGCAATGAATGTAAAGCCGTTGTGCTTAGATTCAAAAGCCCACTTCAAGTGACAGAAATCATCAATGTTCTTATGGATAACTGGTGGTTCCTTTGCATCGTAATACTGACTTTCCGAATGATTAACAATGTGTTCGCCCGTATCCTGTGTCGCTTCAAAGTCAAATAATATGTATTTCTCTGAAAAAGGTAATATGTCTTTCTTCACGATTTCGCATTGGTGTTCAAGTGGTTTCAGTTCCTTACAATTACGGCATTTCGCATATCCGCACTTGTGTTCGTCTTTCCTTCTGTAATTAAGTCCGCACGAAAGACATTTCGCCTTGATATCGCAATTCGTCTTCTTGTGGTTGCTGAAACATACCGTATTCGGAAACTTTCTATTACACGAATAGCAATCAGTCCAATTGCTTTTATCGTTAATACCTTTACAACCTTTGGTTTCGCAGATATTACAAGTGGCTTCGCAGGCGTGCCTTTCTTTGTATCCCCTTAGACATAACTCACAGAAATTCTTTTTGCCTAGCAAAGACTTCATATTAGTTATCGCATCGTAGTGGTTCTCTGTCTTAAGTATGTAAAGGTTCGTAAGTCGCTCGCCCTTTTCATTAAGCAGGTCAGTCTTATAAACAATCTTGTCAGGAAATTCAACAATAACGAGATTGTATTTAATGTGGATAGCAAATGTATTGATTTCAGGAATACCGCACACATCCTGAATAACTTTTGCATCTTCGTGTAGTTTCAAAGCCATCTCCTCCTGTATCTTTCTGCCTTTCATAACCTGCGGATATTTTTCGTGTTTTTCTTTTTTTTGTTTTTACTACAACAATTGCTCTGGCTAAGCATATGTTGTCTGTATTATTAATTTGAATTACTCCTCTCTTTTTATATACATCCAACTTATTAATTATTTGAAGCCTAGTCCCGCCCGTTGGCATTTCAACAGATTTCAAAACAAACCTAAACTTATCCATATTGGTTCCCTTTTCGTCTGTATAAAGGCTTTCGTTGCTTTGAAATAATGCTGACAGTCTTTCTAAAACATCGCTGACAGAAATCTCGTTAAGTTTTTTCAAACCCGTAGATACTGCTCCATAGTAATCTACGAACTTGATACTTAGACTCACCATATTGCCTTGTCTCTGTCTTTTAATAAAGTCGTTCAGTATTATCTCAATAAACTTTACTACATCTTCCATACTGAATGAAGTAAAGTTGCCTCTAATCCTAACCCAATACTGGCTTTCATTAATACCTAGAATGTGTCTTTCTATCAACATGTTTGATTTCGTAGTTCGCATACCGCATCAGGTCTTTCACCCTTTCTTTTCTTTCTCTCACTTTCGCTTCAAACACTTTCGCTTCAAACTGAGGAGGTAATGGTGGTGCCACTGGAATAGCATGATGCTCAAAGTAAACAGCACCTCTTACTCGGTTCAAGTAATTTTGGGCCGTTGTTGTATCCACCTTATACTTTCTCGTCTTCGGTATTATATACAGCACATCTTGACCCCTGACCCTTTTGATTTCATAATTAATTTTTTGTTCCCTAAATTTGTCCAACCTATACTGAATACCGTTGTAAGTGTGCGTCTCCATCTTATATATTGGATAACAAATTTTTTGGAAATTAAATAATTATCTCAATCGTCTGCCCCCGCCGTGGTCGCCGTGTGCCCCCGTGTCTATATATACGGGGGGCCCTTTGTTTAGATGGAAATTAGGGCGGGGCAGGCGGTGCTGGCGGGGCGGGCGGGGCGGGCGGGCCTAAAAAAAAATATTATTATTATTATATTGATATTAGTCCGCAATGACAGTTATGTTCGCGGTAATGACAGAAATTACACCAATCATCACTGTCTCGTCTTTTATTAATATTTTGTATCATTCTTTCCCATTCTTCTTTTTTCTTCTTTTCTTCTTCTTGATTTTCAAGAAATCTTTTATGTTTTTTTGAGCTGAAATGAATCCGCTTTCGGTGTTCAGCAATATCAACTTCAGAACCACAATCACATTTGTATCGTCGTTTGTTTTCTGTCATCGTGTGCCTCTTGTTCGTTCCCCTGTGTATCCTTATATATTACCCCTTCGTTTTGTTTAGAAGAAATTTTTTCTGTATCGACTACATCGATAGATGTGTGCCTGTTTGATTTCACATGTCTTGCTTTACTACTCCTATTTATTTCAATTCCGCATTCACACTTAAATGTTTTCTTCTTCCAATTCCTTTTCTTTTCTTTTTTGATTTCTTTTGTTTCCTTATCATAATTAACTTTCCATTCATCATACTTTTGTTTGACTTTTTCCTCGTGATATTTCTTTGCTTCTTCCATTGCTTGTTCTTGTTCTTCGTTTTCCAATACTAAAACTCTTAAACATCGTTTTACCTCCTTCTCTCCATTGAACTTTTACCATCGGCCTCTTTTCATTATTCTTTATCATAATACATCCTTTTGAAATAGTAAATCTACAACTTGTCTTTTTTTCCGTGTCGTCGTTTGTCATCCTGTATGTGTCTCTATATTTATGACTTTAATTTAAAATATTAATAGCCGTTGCCATTTTGTCCCGTGCGGGCCGGCCGGTGTGTGTCTCTGTGTGGCGGGGGCGTGTATTGAAAAACTGTCCCGAAGTGGCCCCCTATACTACTACATTTGATGAGGGGTGCGATTATGCTCCACAGTTTGATGCGTTTGTTGCGTTAGACGAAGAGCTAAAGGCAGTAGGCCATAAAACACCCCACAGAACGATGGAAACTATAATCACTAATGCCTTACAAAACCCTGAGTATGCGTCAGAGGGGGTGAGGAAGGATTGGGGAGGATGGATGAGCACGCTGAAGATGAATAAGAAGCAGCATGCATGGTCTTTTGAAGAATGGTGGGAGGAGTTGGAAGAAAGAGCGTTGGAGATAGATAGGAACAAAGAAAGAGAGAAGAAGATGAAGAAAGAAAAAGCACACGCAGGAAAAGATGCCAACAAAAGAGAGGAAGGGCAGAGAGGTGTTTGTTTTCGGTTTCAGAGAGAGAATGGTTGCAAGTGGGGGGATGAGTGTCGTTTTGCTCATACAGAGGGGTCAGTCACTATGCATAGTGTGCCTGGGGTGTGCTACATGTTTGAACAGTCAGGCAGCTGTGATAGATCTAACTGTAGGTTTAAACACACCACCACTAAGAAAAAAGGGGGGAGGGAAAGGAACAGGAACGAAAAAGAAGACTTTGAAGAAAAGAGACATGAAATGTTTCAATTGTAACATGGATGGCCATGTGTTCTCAGCATGTGAGAAGGAGTGCAGGATGTGTGGGGGTGAGCATAGAATGCATGAATGTGAAGAGATGAAGGCGAGAGAAGAGCCAGGTGAGAAGGAAGAACCGAGAGAGAAAGAAAAGAGAGCAAAAAGGGAACATGGAAAGTTAGGAAGGGGGAGTGAGTAAGACACTTTTGACACAGATGAAGAAGGGCTCGAATTCACGGTGCCAAACGCCATAAAGAAGGCGGAGAGTTGGTTACGATCGCGAGACAGAGCACGCATGGTAAAGGAGAAGGCCCACATGGGCAAAGTGAAGGTAGTACAAGAGAGAGAAGTCTATCGACAATGTGAGGGGCGAGTGCCAGGTGGGCAGCAATGTTTTGTATGCACGCATGACATGGAGAGTGAGAATGTGTTGTTGCGAGAGGCAGCTTGTGGTCTGTTGAGAGGGCGATTTTGCGGGCTGCATACAGATCAGGAAAGAGAGAGTGAGAGGGAAGGCTTAGCCCCAGTGATGGGGCATCTAAGCCGTTAGTTGAGAAGGAGAAGAAAGAGAAGGAGAAGCGCTCAAAGTGCAGAAGCAAGAAAAAGAAGGGAAAACTTCCGGAAAGGCTGAGTCCAGTCAGAAAAGCCCAAGGAAAGGGCAAGGTTATTTTATGGCGTCGGGGAACCAAGTTGACTCTAACGACGACTACCAACGCGACGGGCGTGGGAGGCAGCGAAAGCGACAGCGGCGCAGATGCGGACCCGGAGCGGCGATTCCAGCTGGTGGAGCGTGCGGTGCGCAAGTGGTTCCACGACCCGGGCGGCGGACTACGGCGTCGGCGAGATGGCGGATGGGAGCCGGGAAGTTAAGGGACCCGGCGGCTTCATGGAAGCAAGAGAATGGGGGAGCGCGCGGTGGGCGGCGCAACAACTGGACTTTTTGACTACTGCGTCAGCATAAGTTAAGTTGGTTAGAGGGATACATTTAATTTAGTATTGCGTTAGTGCATATAGTTGTTAGTACGGCTCCGGTAATTTCTGAATAGGGCTACACATATTTACCATCATATATGCAAGGTTAGTAGCATAAGGTAGATGAGGCCGTTATTCCTAAATAGGGGGAGCAATGGATAATTTATTAGTTAATAATAGTATTTAGTCATACCGGCCCACCCCAATGACAATTACCTATTTTTACCTATATCACTCTAAGTGTAACGGTGAATTTAATGCCTTGGCGGTCTGGGGTTGTGGTGTTTAGTGACGTGCATTATTCAAATATGTAAGTAAAAGTAAAGTTCCGAACCCTCTCGTCTAGTGATGTTCGCCTACTACTACTTACAATACATGCTTCAAGTCCTTCGCAAGTTAGAACCACTAAGGACCTATTTACAGTTGACGGAAGTTTGAACCGTGCCGAAATCTAAACTTGAAAATGTCCGATGATTATAACAGTGCATAACTTTTCCCAAGGTCTATTAATATATATTACATTTTTTCGGGGGCTCATACGGATCCTGCGGCAGCAGCGCAGGCGCGTCACGTCGGCCAGGGCGCCGCCGCTGGCGTTGTGCGCCAGCAGCTCCCAAGCCCGCCAGGACGCGGCACACGTGGCCGGCGGGCTGGGCCGGGGCGTTGGCGCAGAAGGCGCGCTCGCGGCCCAGCGACGGAGTGGCCACGCCGTACACGGCGCGCACCAGGTCCGCCGGGCTCACGAGCGCCCGCGCGGGTCGAAGTCCCGGGCGCTCGGCCGCTCGTGCAGCAGGGACCCGTGCTCCTGGCGGTGGAACTCCTCGTACGTAAACATGGTGTACGTGCCGTCGTGCAGGTCGCGCGGCCGCTCGGCCCGCCCCAGCCCGCCGCCCAGCGCCGTGTCCGCCAGGTCGCCGGCGGCGTCGGCCGGCGCGCTGCCGTTGCCGGCGGCGTCGGCCGGCGCGCTGCCGTTGCCGTCGGCCCCGGGGCGGACCCCCAGCCGCACCGTGTTCAGGCACGTGCCCCCCGCGCCGCGCGAGGCCCGCTGGAACGAGCTGGAGCCCAGGCACACGTCGGTCGGCGCTAGATCAAACACGTAGCGGCCGGAAGTGTCGGCCCCCGCGCCGGCGAAGCAGCCACCGCTCAGCGCGCAGCCAAACTCGCCGGCCCAGTACCAGTCCCGGGCCAGCAGCTCGCTGCCGGCGGCGTCGACCTCCACCACTTCGAAGGCGGCCAGCGCGCGCAGCTCCCCCTCGAGCGCGTCCAGCTCGGACGAGTTGAGGTGCGCGACCAGGGGGTCGGCCCGG
>WBZZ01003971.1:12500-15000 GCA_019918135.1 Paulinella micropora
GATATCTCATCTATCTATCTATATATCTATATATCTATCTATCTATCTATCTATCTATCTATCTATCTATCTATCTATCTATCTATCTATCACCTCTGCTTTGGTGCCACTGTGCCTGCGGCATACGCGTGGCTCCTACATGCACATACACATACACGAACACATAAACACGAATACACATACACATATACATATATATATACATATACACATACACATACACATACACATATGTACATGTACATGTACATGTACATGTACGTGTACGTGTACGTGTACGTGTACGTGTACGTGTAGGTGTAGGTGTAGGTGTACGTATACGTACACGAATACGTATACGTATACGTATACGTATACGTATACGTATACGTATACGTATACGTATATATACGTATACGTATAATACGTATACGTATAATACGTATACGTATACGTATACGTATACGTAATACGTATTACGTATTACGTATTACGTATACGTATTACGTATACGTATACGTAACGTATACGTATTACGTATACGTATTACGCATATACGTATACGTATACGTATACGAAAACGAATACGTATACGTATACGTATACGAACGTATACGTATACGTATACGTATATGTATACGTATACGTATACGTATACGTGCCATATATATGTATTTGCATATGTATGTATATGTATATATATGTATATGCATGTATATGTATGTTTATATAGATTGATCATCAATGAAGTGGTTGGGAACACAAACGACTACTATGCCATATATATGTATTTGCATGTATATGTATGTATATGTATGTATATATATATATATGTATGTATGTATGTATGTATGTATATGTATGTTTATATAGATTGATCATCAACGAAGTGGTTGGGAACACAAACGACTACTATGCAGAAGTGTTGTATGATACGTATATGTATACGTATATGTATACGTATACGTATACGTATTATACGTATACATATATGTATACATATTCGTATACGTGTTTTTCGTATACGTATTATACGCATAAGTATTATACGTATACGTATTATACGTATACGTATACGTATACGTATTATACGTATACGCATACGTATACGTATACGTAGTACATATACATATACGTATACGTATACGTGTTCATACGTATACGTATGCGTGTGCGTATATGTATACGTATACGTATATACGTATACATATACGTATACGTATATACGTATACGTATATACGTATACGTATATACGTATACGTATACGTATATACGTATATACGTATACGTATATACGTATATACGTATATACGTATACGTATATACGTATACGTATATACGTATATACGTATATACGTATAACGTATACGTATATACGTATACGTATATACGTATACGTATATACGTATACGTATACGTATACGTATACGTATACGTATACGTATACGTACATGTATACGTACACGTATACATATACATTTTCATATACATATACGTATGCACATACATATACATACACATATACATATACATATACATATACATATACATATACATATACATATAACATATACATATACACATCCACATCCACATCCTACATCCACATCCACATCCACCATATCCATATCCCATATCGCTATCCCATATCCCATATCCCATATCCCATATCCATATCCATATCCATATCCATATCCGTATCTGTATCCGTATCCGTATCCGTATCCGTATCCGTATCCGTATCCGTATCCATATCCATCCCATATCCATATCCATATTCATATCCATATCCACATTAATATAATTTTCCATATGCACATACACACCGGTGATTAGCACGGGCTTCACACCAGGCCGGCGCGGCGGCGTGGGGGGCAGCTTCTGGGCCGGCTCCACCTGCCAACATATTGCAGACATATATTTATACATATATATATATATACATATATATATATAATATATAATATATATAGTGCTTCTCTGTCAATGGCGAATGCATTTCTGCTCATCGTCTCACCCGCGAGGGGAGTACGAAGATTTGACGATAGGCTCTACTGACACCCCCGCAAGGCAGCTCCAAGCCTTCCAGACAGACCAATACTTTCAAAGAAAATATCCTTTGAAAAATACTGGCACCGATGGGAATCGAACTGGCGACAGGTCCCAGATGGTAGACCTTAACCACTGGGCTATCGCGGTGCCACTAATATAATATATATAATATATAATAATAATAATAATAATAATAATAATAATAATAATAATAATAATAATAATAATAATAATAATAATAACAATAGCCTTGGAGTGTTGACTGTGACATATTTGAGGGAAATCCCGATGAAAAAACCTAGTCATACTTGCTAAACAGAGTTCCAGCCCAATGGCCTCAAGGCGTTAAACTGTGACGCCAACTCATAACCCTTTGGTGGTAGATGCTGGGGAGGAGGGTCGTTGCGCGCGTAAAAGATCTTAAACTCCGCATATGCTGGTTGATAGCCCAGGACCCAGCAGACACCA
>WBZZ01003971.1:30000-32500 GCA_019918135.1 Paulinella micropora
AGGCTATTCGTGACTGCAAGTACAACCTAGACGATGCCGTGTGTCCTTTCCGCACCAACCAGCGCGCAAAGTAACTACCTTGGTTAGAAAGTATGTATGTAAGTAAGTAAGTGAGTACGTAAGTAAGTAAGTAAGTAAGTAAGTATGTATGTATGTATGTATGTATGCATGTAGTGTGACGGGCTACCGCATAGCGCGCGAGGCGTGGGTACGTGACATACATATATAACATGCATACATACATACATACATACATACATACATACATACATGCATACATACATACAATACATACATACAATAAAATGCATAAATACATACATACATACATACATACATGCATACATACATACATACATACATACATACATGCATACATGCATACATACATACATACATACATACATACGTACATACGTACATACATACATACATAACATACATACATACGTGCGTGCGTGCGTGCGTGCGTGCGTGCGTGCGTGCGTACGTACGTACGTACGTACATACATACATACATACATGCATGCATGCATGCATGCATACATACACATACATACATACATACATACATACATACGTACGTACGTACGTACGTACATACATACATACATGCATACATACATACGTACATACGTACGTACCATACATACATGCATATATACATACATACATACATACATACATACATACATACATGCATGCATACAGACATACATACGTACATACATACATACATACATACATACATACATACATACATACATACATACATACATACATACATACATACATACACACATGCATACATGCATACATACATACATACCTACATGCATGCCTACATACATGCACGCGTACAGGTTTGGTGGCTGCTGCGGCATGGCCTGACCCCTCAACACGCACTGCAGGTAGGTGTGTGTGTGTGTGTGTGTGTGTGTGTATGTGCGTGTGTACGTATGCATGCATGTATGTATGTATGTATGTATGTATGTATGTATGTATGTATGAATGTATGAATGTATGAATGTATGAATGTATGTATGAATGAGTGAGTGCGTGAGTGAGTGAACTGCATGCATGTGCAGGTGTCGTTCGCCTACCAGCAGCAGTGGGTGAAGCTGGTAGATACATACACACATACATACATACACACATACACATACACAGACACACATGCACATACACACACACACACACGCACACACACACACACACACACACACACACGCACACACACACGCACACACACACGCACACACACACACACACACACACGCACACACACACACGCACACACACGGCAGGTGCTGCATGACTTGCACTGCGTCGACGGCGTGGTGCGCTCTGACCTGCGCCAGGTCACTCTCTACCTACCTACCTACTTCACTAACTAACTAACTACTTCACTAACTAACTAACTACCTACCTACCTACTTAACTAACTAACTACCTAGCATGACTTGCACTGTGTGGACGGCGTCGTGCGCTCTGACTTGCGCTAGGTGCCCTACAAACATTCACCTACCTACCTACCTACCTACCTACCTACCTACCTACCTACCTACTACATACATACATACATACATACATACATACATACATACATACATACACATACATACATACATACATACATACATACATACATACATACATACAACCAACCTACCTACCTACCTACCTACCTAACTACCTAACTACCTACCTGCCTGCCTACCTGCCTACCTACCTACCTACCTACCTACCTACCTATCTACCTACCTACACCCGCCTACCTCCTAACCTAACCTTACCTACCTACCTACCTAGATCCGACTATGTACCAAGTATCTTGCGCACATCACCACCAAGAAAGATCGAGTGTCTGATCCATCGCGTTTCCTGGCAGAGCAGCTCGGTTCCGTCCGCCTCACACTGCAAGGTCATAGCATATCATAGCATATCATAGCATAGCATATCATAGCATAACATAGCATAACATAGCATAGCGTAGCATAACGTAGCATAACGTAGCATAGCGTAGCATAGCGTAGCGCAGCGTAGCGCAGCATAGCGCAGCGTAGCGCAGCATAGCGCAGCGTAGCGCAGCGTAGCACAGCACAGCACAGCACAGCGTAGCATGGCGTAGCATGGCGTAGCATAGCATGGCATAGCATAGCATAGCATAGCACAGCACAGCACAGCACAGCACAGTATGGCATAGCACAGCATAGCATAGCATAGCATAGCATAGCATAGCATAGCGTAGCATAGCATAGCACAGCAGCATAGAATAGCATAGCATAGCATAGCGTAGCATAGCATAGCGTAGCATAGCATAGCATGGCACAGCATGGCACAGCATAGCATAGCATAGCATAGCATAGCACAGCATAGCACAGCATAGCGTAGCATAGCATAGCACAGCATAGCACAGCGTAGCATAGCATAGCGTAGCATAGCATAGCATCGATTTCCCTCGCGTTTGCTGGCAGAGCTTACTTTCACAATCGCGTTC
>WBZZ01003971.1:87500-99416 GCA_019918135.1 Paulinella micropora
GTAAGCCATCTCGCCAATCTCATATGGGCATTCCAGCCATGCTGATGGGCAGTCAAGCCATCTCATGGGCATGTTAGCGTCGCATCTCATAGGAATTCAAGCCATGCGCATGTGCATCCAAGCCATCTCAGGGGCATGTTAGCATCGCTTCCCATGGGCAGTCAAGCTATCTCATGGGCAGTCAAGCCATCTCATGGGTGTGTGAGCTTATATGCGCATTCAAGCGGTCTCACGGGGTCCAAGCATCTCATGCGCTTGTGAGCATCGCCAACCGGTTGGTGACAGCTTTCTTGACACTAAGCTTAAGAAAATTAAGAGAAGTATTATTGTAATATTACTGGAGAAGGACTGTATTTCTCTCTCTCTCTCTCTCTCTCTCTCCTCCTCCTCCTCCTCCTCCTCCCTGCCTCCCTGGGAAATCGTTACATCTTTTCACTTAGGAATCTAGGTGAGTCTTCATAACAATATGATTTTAATATCTAGAATAGGTACCTGTTGGTATTCGTTTCGCATTTTAAGAACAAAATAAAGATTAGGAAGCAGCACTGTACGGTCCGGTATTATTGTAATATTAATATCTTGTACTCAGTTTTCCACTTAACGGTATTAATAGTAACGACTGTGACTTTTGATATTAACAACAATATTAATATTAATATTGTAAGATTTCGGGTCCGGCAGAGCCGACGTGTGACAGATTTAGATAGAGGTGTTTTAGCTCGCAGTGCATGTGTACATGAAGCAGTAGGAGGGGGCGCCTACGCCAACCACCGCGCTGCCGACCCCGCCTCGCCGCGCTGTCGCGCTGCGAGGCGGGGTCGGCAGCGCCGCGGCGGGGTTGGCGTAGGGCGCCCCTTTGTAGTTCACAGCACTTAATTTCAAACCAACACTATAGTTCTTAATAATGATTACTTTCACTAGTACTGTATTTAGTGTATTGTAAATCATACTATTGTAAACAGAAAGTATGATGTATTTCATTATTATTTCTTCGCAACCTTTGGAGAACTACCTATATACTAACTCTTTCTTAAATGCCCCGCGAGCCCTTTTCTGTTTTGAATTCTGCTTGTCTTCTGGTCAGTCTGGGAAAATAAAATTAAAAATTTGAAAGAATGCCACTTTACCTGGTGTGTTGCCTATTTTACCGGGTCTATCAATGTATCAGTAATTATGACTGGGGACCGGAAAAAGCGGTCTAAGGAAATAAAGTTTGAATATGTGGAAAAAATACAATAGTTAACATTTTCTAAAAAGCTAACCGGTAAATGGAAATAAATTAATCTGTTAAGGGCAGTTGAAAACGTAGCAACTACAAGTTCAAACTATGACAGTTGATAAATAAATGGAAAAATGAAGTAACGGAACTAAAAATAGAATTGTAAACTTGAAGCAAAAATTTGAAGAAAGTTTAACACTATTAATGTTTCGGTCCTGTACTGTATTCATTCCTATAACTTCCCCCCCCCCCCCCCCCACTAGCCCCAGACCATAACGCTAGTAACTGTAGGTTTTGTTACAATCCCCGAAGATAGCTCAATAAAAGTCGGTAATACAACCAGACACAAATCCCCAAAAGAGAATGATGTCTCGTTATATTAGCTCAGTGAAGCCGAAAAGAAAACGGCAACAGACCAAGGTTAAAATGGCATTAGGTCAAATCCGGCCAAACGATATTGAAAATAATGGGAAAAAACTAGGTGCACCTGACACCAGAAAAAGGATACTTTTTACCTGCTATCCGGGGGGTGATGCCTACAGTACCCCTTCCCGTTTTTATGACGGAAATATGCAATATTTTGTCATATAATTGCTGATTTCTTTTCTGCACAAACGCTACGGGGTGTCGCAACTAAGTGCATTAACCCACGGATAGACGATGTAGTGGATATATAAAACGCATACGCCAGACACGAGTCAACTATAAATCTCCAGCCTCGTTTTTGTAAATAAAAACTCCTCCTTCCACACTTGTTGTCCCCCCCGTAACTTAATTCTGAGGCAGTATGTCAAGAACAAATAGTATTACTATTGCAATAAAAGCAGCGTTATAATTTTTCTCCTTCTCCAAAAACACTTCCGATCAGTAAATACATTGTCTTTTAATAACATACCCTTGTATTCAATCGGTTACCTTAATATAGTACTAGGGGGCCAGACCTAATAACTATATCCAAAGCCGGGGTGAGTGAGCCCGACCATGCGATATGCCGACACAAGTAGAGACGGACCGTGCTGGTATGACGATATTAAGTATATCCAAAGAAAAAAAATTTAATAGTCTACTATGAGAACATTTTTTGAGAACATCACCCTGGATACTTGAAGCAGGGTCGTACCAGGAACACCATCGCTAAACTCACAAGCGATCCCCTTATACGGTGTCGTATCCATTTGCCGATTGACCCTCGCACTCATATGTTGCGATAAAAATGCCAAGTAACAACAATGGTATAAAAACATTTTAATAAGACATGATCTGACATGGGCACTATGAGATTAATCCACATGCAGCTTTCAATGTCCGACGCGTGATAAAAGAAAAAAATGTCACTTACTGCCTTCGTCGCCTTGCGCGAACCCCTTTGCCAGGTGGCGGGCCGCCAACAAAAGTCAAGTCAAACTTCGACTCCTCCAGAATGTCCCATATTTTGTTAGGGATGGCGCCCAAAGATAAGTCAAAAGGAATGTCAAGCACTCCTCTAGGCAGTGACTGAATAGTCCACGCAGTGTGGTCTTTGTCTCGAAGGGTAATAGTATCATCCCATGTCTCGAGATTTTTCGCGTCTTTGTACACCGGTAAATATTGTCTAGCTTTTGGATCCTCAACAGGGTCCATGCTTCTCCAAAAATGGAGTACCGGTTGTATCGTTTTTGCTGCTAAGGATCTCTTCGATGTCCGTGCTGCCCGTGTAGTCTGCGGGACCGCCACAGCTCGCATGAGATAAAGATCTGAGAGAGTGTCATCGGCAACATGAGATTCTGCCGGTCTCAACAGATAAAAAGCGTCTCGGACCCACTTGATGGCCGCAATCGCCTCTCCTTCCTTCCATCGCACATGTCGAATGTCCACATTACCCGCGTTCGGGTTAGTGTCCTTCTCCCCTCCTCCTCCATGGACATCCGTCGCTCGCGTCGACCTTGCCACCTTCCTCGGTTGGTCGAAGATGAGATCGTTTTGCGCTCTCCTCCTCTGCGCCTCCGTGAACTTCTCCTTCGTACCGCCGCGGACTATGGGGGCTTTAGACTGAGTCCCCGCCGCGCTTTTGCGGTTTGAGTCTTCCTTACTCTCCTTCTCGGTCTCCTCCTTCTCCGTGACAGGTGCCCGATAGGCATTCTCCTCCTCTAAGGTATCCTCCTTCTGTATAGGCGGTACCTCTTTGAAGTCCTCCTTCATCCGTTTCAACGCCTCCTCAACGGATTCATCCTCAAGTAAGAAGGGGTCATATTTGATCAGCCTTCGAACATTCACAATCTGCACCTTCCCTCTACCCCTGATCTTATAATTCAGAGGTCCCATCTGTTCCATGATCTGGTATGGTCCTTTCCAGTGGGTAAACAGCTTGGAGCTAACCCCCTTAGGGACTTGAGGATGGTACAAGAGTACAATATCCCCAACCTGGAAACGGACTTGATCTAAGTGCGCTTGTCGCACTCCTTGTGCGTCAGTCTTTCTGCGCTCCGCCTCCCTGTGCGCCGCAACTATTTGTTCCGCCTCCATCTTCGCTCTTAGTCTCATCCCGAACAACTCATCCTCATCTGCCCAAGTGTCTTTTGGATGCAGAAGTGAGGTTGGGATATTAGGCTCTCGACCGTAAACCAATTGATATGGCGAGACTGAGCTCCTGGCTCCTCCTAATGCCGATGAGGGTAGACAGTTCATTGCAAAGGCAAATGAAGGTGCTGCCTCCACCCAGGCTCTCTGATTCTCCTTCTTCATACAGTACATCTTAAGCGAGGCTTGAGAGGTCTATGTACCCGCTCGATCTTGCCATTCGCTCTCGGGTTATAGGCAGTAACATATTGCCATTTCATCCCGTAGTACTTAGATAGTCTGTCGATGACTTCATTATTAAAGTCAGAACCTCGATCAGAACATATCTTTCTAGGCACTCCGATCTGCGAGACGGTCCTATCGATCAGAGCCTCCGCAGTTGTCTTGCCTGTAGCGTCCTTAACAGGAACAACCCAGACATAATTGGTGGCTCGATCTATTGCGGTAAGAAGGTATCTGTACCCTTCTGCCGATTCGGGGAAAGGTCCCACATGATCGATGTGTAAAAATTCAAACATCCCGGCGTGTAACGGGAATGTACCGATCAGGCCAAAGTTCGCCTTCAGCGGTGTCTTTGTGGTTTTGCATGGGATGCATGCGTCCACTTCCCTGTCTATCTCCTCCTTCATCCCTTTCCACCAAAATCGCCTCGCTATGAACCAATGAGTTCTTTGTCGACCCGGATGTGCCAGTAAGGGGCAGTTATGGGCTGCGACATATATAAAGCGCCTCAACTTCTCTGGTACCCAGAGAGTCCATTTGTCAGGCTGTGATGCAAATTTGCCATGCTGGCCCTTGTACCACAATAGCCCATCTCTCCACGCCATCTCCTTCATCTGATCTTTGATCTGTGGAGTCTTTTTAAGCTCATTAGGGTTCTTGTATAACGTTATGAGCTCCTTGAACTCCGGATCCGTCGCCTGTTGCTGCCTCCACGCGGTAGGCGAGGCGATATGAATAGTACCGTCCTCCAACCTTACTCCTACCCTTTCCGGGTCTTCATCAAGCTCGCTTCGATTTTCCTGTGGAGGTTCAGTACAGACCTCAGTCGTCTCCTCCTCTTCTTTTATATTCGCCTTCGCGTTCTCGTATACCTCATAAGACCACTCAGCGTCTTCGAGAACATGCGCCTCACAGCATATGCCATGCTCCGGGCCTTGAGGACTATATCGTAGACCCGTGCGGTCATAACGAACGCCTCTTGCCATCTGCATCGCCTCTATGTGGCTCACCTCGTATACCTTGTCCGTGGACAGGTCCATCATCTCCACTGATGATACGAGAGCCGACACCTCCGACTAAAACTCTAGCCTGGAAAGGCTATCAGCGACTACGTTTCGCTTTCCCGGTAAGTAGACCATCGTGAAATTGAAACATGACAAGAAAGCTTGCCACCGCGCCAAACGGCCGGTTTGTTCATGATTCATCAACCAAAGAAGGTTGTGATGATCGGTCCTAACCGTGAATAGAGGTCCTCCCCACAAGTATTCTCTGAGCCTCTTGAGAGCCCATACTACTGCCAACGCCTCCCTCTGTCGCGTGCAGTAATTTCGCTCCGCCGCACACAGCTTTCTACTAATAAACATGATCGGGCGCAATTTTTTCTCCTCATCTTCTTGTTGCAGCACCGCGCCAATCGCAAACTTAGATGCATCCGTGTCGACTACGAACGGTTTCGTAAAGTCGGGCATCATAAGTACTAATCCGCCGTCCTTGGGATCTTTATAAATGATATCTTTGAGCGTATTAAACGCTTGCAAAGCCTCCTCATCCCACTTCTCAAAGTCTCCAAAATCAATCATCTTCTCCAGCTTAGCCCGAGTTGCACCCCAATCGGGTATGAACTGGCTGTAGTACTGTGCCATCGCAAGAAAAGAGTGTAACTCCGTGCGATTCTTTGGCAACTGTCTACTCATGATCTCCTCCCTCTTTTCGCGCGATATCGAGACCCTATTATGAGAAATCTCGTAACCCAAATACGTCACACTTGTCCTGGCAAGCTGACATTTCTTTAGGTTGCATTTCAGGCCAAAAGCTCCGATGCGCCTGAAGACATCTGACAAGTGATCGATATGCTCTTCCATTGTGTTAGAGTATACGATGATGTCATCGATGTAACAAAATGCATATTCTCCCGCCTTCTGTCCTCTCCTTCTCATAAAACCATCCTCCGACTGGTCGTCATATTGACCGCTCAACATCTTCTGCATCGCCTTCTGAAAGAGCCCCGGGGCCTGTTTGAGTCCCATTCGAAGCACCTTCCACTGGTATATTTCCATACCCACAACGAATGCAGTCAGCCATCTGGATTTCTCGTCCAGTGGTATCTGCCAGAAGCCGTTCTTAAGGTCAATGACCGAATAGAATTTAGCATTCCGCAGCACCCTTCTGCCTTCTTCTAAGGTCGGCAGAGGATTTCTCTCTTCCTCTAGCACCTTATTCACACGGGCATAATTGATCGTCAAGCGCCATTCTCCTCCTGGCTTAGGGACGATTTTCGGTTGAGAGACAATTGGAGATGTAGATCTCTCAATAAAGTCCTCATCGAGCAACTGTCTCACATTCTCCTCCGCTATTTTGCCTCATGTATGCTCAAATTTGCCCTCCGTGGTGCCGGAGATGGCTCCGCACCCGGTATCTTGTAAATGACAGCAGTGAAGTCATCCGACTTTACACCACCTGCCCGAGGAGGGTCGAAAATTTCTCTGTACGCCTCCATCTTAGCTTTGAGAAACGCCTTCTCTCTCTCCGAACCCACTCCTTCTTCTAAAATTTTCCGCGCCGCCGCTTGGAAATCTTCCTCCGACATCTTCTTATGCTCCTTGAGGGGCGCTAAGTCCTCCAAACTCAAATCTTCCTCGGACAAATCGTCTAGTCCCGTTCTTTCATACGTGACTGTGTCCGGCTCATCATCATGACCCAGCCCGACAAGCATATCAATAAGGTTCGCGTATTGTATCGGAGCCTTACGGGTGTAGAAACCATCAAAGCATGTGAAAGCTTGAGGTATCAATTTCAACTTGTCCTGGGCTCTGAGCTTTTGCTTGTATGCACTGCTCTGCTCCCGAGACCCGAGTCGACAAGCCACCACTAACTGTTGCTTGCGAGAAGGAACAGGTATAGGATGATCAATAAGCCGGTCCCTTATCTCCTGTGCCCAGATCGCCTTCTCATTGTATGGCAGAATGACAGTATACGGCTTGTTACTCCCAAATAGAGTCCGTAGACACTTTTTCACTTCAGTTAATGAGCGCGGCCAGGTAGGCACATCGCCCCAAAAGTTCGTGATAAAAGTTTTAATGTCATCCGCTGGAGTATCGGGGATACGCCCCTTCCTCCTTGGCACAAACGCCTCTCTCTTCTCATCTGACACCTTCGCATGGTAACAGTAGCCATTAGTAATATGGACATCTGCCCCGCCACCTTCTGCGAATCTGGCCAACGACGGGCACTGTTTCGCAACACATATTATCTCCTCATTACGCGCTACGACTAAGTCATCAATAGACTTTCTGTCCCATGCGGGAATCGTAACCGTATACGCCTGCATCTCCGTCTCCCAATTGTCGGTCCAGGTCAGTTCCTCCGGCACTGTGACATAGGGGTGTACATAGGCTTCAGTTGCCTCATGTACGAAGGCCAACTTTTTCCTCTCCGTTGCTAGACTCAGCTCAAAAGCCTCGTAGGAGTCAGTAGCAGTCATCGGATTAATATCCTCCTCCTCTCCATTCTTCACTCCATAAATCACCCGCCGTGCGGCGCAATCGATCACAGCCCCCATCGTAGCCAATTGGTCATACGACAGCAGGATTGAACCGTGGTAATCGGGGACAACATAGAGGTCCGCACGATATACTCGACCGGATTTCAATTTGAAAATTAATGTGACGATGCCCGTAATATCCGTACGGCTGCCTACCCCTTTTAGGGTCCCCTTTGTTTTTCTAATGTTTTTGTCCACCCATGTCCGGTGACTATTCAAAAACTTCTGGCCGACAATATTAATATTCGCCATCGTATCATTACCAACTTTTAATGTGGTTTGTAAAGTTTCACAAAAGAGGTCAGTGTAGCATAGCGCGTCTGGTCTATGTAAACTAGCCGCTAGCACATGAATTTTTCGTTCTAGGGTTTTGAGTCTAAGCTCAAGTTCCTTGTCCTCTTCTCGTTCTCCCCCCTTTTCCGCCAACTTAACTTCTTGAGTCTCCGGGGCTTCCGGTATCTCGAGTGTCTTTTGGACAGAGTCTGGTACACCGAGTGTACTCGTGTCTATAGCAGAGACTATTGAGTCCTTTGGCGGGGGTACGGTCCGCTGCTTCTTCGTAGGAGGAGACCTAGCCTTTGGTTTCGGCTTCCTCTCCTCCATCGCCTTCTTCGCCTTCCTATTCGCATCATTTATCATATTAGGTCTCGAAGGATGAACTAGCAAGTGCTTACCTTGAGGCTTGTGAGGCTGTGTGCCTTCACCTTCACGTCTAGGAGGAACGGAACCGTTCGTATCCTGTTCAGCAACAGTAGGCATAACTGTGACTGTTGGATTAAAAAGAACAGTTTTTATCTCCTTCTCTCTCTTCTTTTCCTCTCTCTCTTCTCCTCCCGTCAGTCTACGACGACAACACGCTCACCTGAGCCGGTGTCTTCGTCTTGACGTCCCCCCTCCGTAGCGGTATAAGCTTGCTGGGGGAAGTTGGAGCTGGAACTGGTGCTATAATTCCAGTATCCGTGTCCTCTGGGAGGGCGCGCTGGGGTCCGTCCTCCCCTTCCACGAAAGCCTCGTCCTCGTGGTGCCGCCCCTCTTGGTGTCCCTCGGGACCCTCGTGACGATCCTCTCGTCTCTCCTCCTCCTCTAGTCGGCGCCTTTGATCGGCCCGATGTCTCTCTCTTCTCCCTTCTCTTCATTCTGTCAAGGAAGTAAATGATGGCCTCCCGGAACTCCGCATCCGAGACCATATTCGCATTCCACCTCCCCTCCTCCAACTCCTTCTTGTACATGGCGTACATGGTTTTTTTCATGCCTTCGAGCTCTCTAAGGAAAAGATTTCGCTGCCTATCATCAAGAGAGTCGTGGCTGAAGAGGCAATTGCCTATTCCTTTCTGTGCCTCATGCTTACACGCCATGCATGAAAAATAGCGGCAGCACGGCGTCGGCTCATCTCTCCCCCTCTTGAGACCTGCCGTTCGAGTTGCATGTGCTGCTTGAGCACCTCCAACCCCCTGTGTCGCGGCACTGGAGAATGACTCGGTGGCCGTGTCCAATTCGGAACACGCGTCGAGCACCTCCTTGAACAGGTCGCCCGGCGGAGTAGCCGCTACAGTCCTCTCGTATATATTCGTTTCTAAAAAATCCGCCGTCTTCACCGCCGTGAAGGTCGGACAGGACTGTATGATCCTTGCGAGCTTGCTCGGGTGTCGTGTACACAAAGCACTCAGGAAATACAAAATGATAGACTTCCGGCTATAAAAGAGCCCGTACTTGGCGCTGACCTCAGTGAGGATCGCTGCCAACCTCGTGCCAATGCCCAGCCCTTCGTTCACCTCTTGAAAAATCTCAAACCCAATCAAAGTACCAGTGCACAGGTGCTGATACCCATGAGTTTTAAAGTATTGCAAGAGGACGGCAACTGGCACCGTGCATTGCAGGTCTGAGGCTGCTCTCCTAGCCGCCACCTCTACCGCTCTCATCGCCTTGTACTCCCCAACATCAAACCCTTGTGTGATGATTGATGGGTCCAACAAGGTGTACAACGCCTCATACTCCTGTGTTTCGTCCGTTGGATGCTGCTTCATACAAGCATCAATTCTTCTGAGCTTGTCTCGAAGGTTCGCATCCGTGTCCTTCTGACTCGCTGTCTCTGCATACAGCGTCAGAGCAGTCGCATCGGACTTTGTATATTTTTGGAAGGCCTGTATGATAGCCTGTCTGTCCTTTTTGTCATTACTGTTGACAATGACAGTGGTAGGCGCTGAGCTAGTCGCAGGGGCCGAAGGGGCTGTGTGGGCTGACGGGGCGGAGCGGCCCGAGGGAGCCATATAAGATCCAGAGGAATATTTCGGTCCCTTTGTTCCCGCCGCCTTGGCTAATGCAATCTTTGCCTCCATCTCCTTCTTTTCTTTCTCAGCCGCTAGCCTTTGATATACAGCTCTTGGGCATGATGAAAAAAAGACAGGATCTCAGCTGCCTTCCGAAGGAACAAGGCCTTCTCCGCCAACTCCTTCTCTCCCGCTTTATTGGTGGGGGGTGGTGCGGCCGTCCCCTCCAAGATCTTATGATCCTTCGTGAAGACCCACCTCTTCCATGCGTCATCCTTCACCAAGGCCGCATGCAGCTTCTTCATCCTCGTCACCCCTCCAGCTTCGCCTTCTATTTCCCTCAGGGCCGGGTGAAGGTCCCTGCCAAACTGGGTGTGTTGGAGTTTACCCAGGTCCACTAACTTGGCCTCCATAAGTTTCAGAGACACATCCATGACATTGATCTGTCCTTTTGGATTCCTGAACTTAAACTCCTTTTCCACTCTCTTTATTGAATCAATGTCCTGACCAGGATCGAGCAAGCTAGCCAGTGCTCTTGTGTTCCATGGCAGCACAGTCTTTCCAGTCTGGTACTCAAAGAGTATAGCACACTCAAACACTGTCCATGAGAGGTCGAGTAGCTCCAGTAAAGACATATTGTCCCCAAATAGACATGTTGCACCTGTAACTGTGCACCGTCCTCTCTGAGGAATTCTGCCAGAGGCAGAGCTTGCCTTGGGAGAGGGTAACAGATGTCCTCCTTCTTCAAGGGTTGTCCCCATCGCATTTCTTGGGGAATGTATAGCCATTTATAGGCCTCATCCTTCCCTTTCTTCTCCTCAAACTCCTTTTTACTTAGTTTGCCATATTCGGCCACAAACATCGCTTCCTCTCCTCCCTTCTCCTCCTCGACTTCCTCTGCTCCTCCTGTGTCAAAGGAAGGCGCAGTAAAAAATTGATTCTCTGCTCCTCCTGTGTCAAAGGAAGGTGCCAGATCTCCTCCTTCTGCATGAGGGTCAACGAACTCCTCTTCGTTTCCTGGGGTTCGCTCACTCTCCCCCCCTCCTTCCTGCCAGTCTTCAGACCTAGTAGACATGGACGCTGAAGGAATACGGATGAGACAGAGTTGTTTCTACCCCGTAATTGCTCTGTTCGTCTATGAGGAACGAATAGAGAGAAAAAACGAAAAGACAGTATAGAGAGAGAGCGTCTCACCTCTATGTCTTATGTGTTTTTTTTTTTTTTTTTTTTTTTTTTTTTTTTTTTTTTTTTTTTTTTTGTGAGAAAGAAGTAATCTGTACGACTTTCTCTGAAAATTTGATCTCCTTCTCCACTCCTCTTTTCTTTTTCTCTTTTTGTTGTTGTATCTGTTATGAGGTACGAGGACCTATGTACAGATAATGTCAAAGAGGCTAGAGAAGCACTCCTTGAGAAGTCGACTTGTCGTCTGACACTTGTTCAGACCTATTGTCGAAAGACAGTCAGAGATTTGCAAAAATACTCTGATGTGTGTGGTTTGAGAGGCAACAAAGTGCACAGACTTGAAAGGTAGAGTACTACGCTCGTGTCCTTCAAGTTTGTTTGTATCTGTGAGTGTTTGTTTGTACGTCTGTTGACCTACTCTGTCTCTGTCTCAAGAGAGAACAAAAGAACAGCTACGAGGTCTGGTGTCTGGCCTCCTTGTGAGGACACAGATACAGGCTGTGGAGAGGGTACTGAGACACCTACTCACAAACGCCTAGACGTCTAGTTTTGCAAAAAGAGCTGTGTGGGGATGTGCTGGAGTATTTGTTTTTTGGAACACCTACTCAGAAGAGATAGGTCTGTCCAATTTTTCTTTCTGCTGTTCCAAAAACAAGCCAGAAAAGAAATCAGCCTTGTGCTGGTGACTCCAATGTTACAATCCCCGAAGATAGCTCAATAAAAAGTCGGTAATACAACCAGACACAAATCCCCAAAAGAGAATGATGTCTCGTTATATTAGCTCAGTGAAGCCGAAAAGAAAACGGCAACAGACCAAGGTTAAAATGCATTAGGTCAAATCCGGCCAAACGATATTGAAAATAATGGGAAAAAACTAGGTGCACCTGACACCAGAAAAAAGGTACTTTTTACCGGCTATCCGGGGGTGA
>WBZZ01003972.1:10000-15000 GCA_019918135.1 Paulinella micropora
GCTTGAGCAGTCCGGCGAGCATGAGCCAAATTTGGATCGGTAGAGGCGAAGGCGATTGTTGCAGCTCAACAATCGCCTTCTGATAAGGTTGTGACTTCCCCCCTCCAGCGCCCGCCAACGTGGGAAAGCAGAGCGGGAAGACATCTGGCTAAGCAGCACCCTAAGCCCATCAGAGGGCTTAGCCTGCCGCTCCCAGCCAGCTACTTCCTGCCGGACAGACCATTGCTTTACCACCTCGTTCCAGTTCGCCAGAGCGGCCCGCCAGTCCTTATCATCTACCGTGCCATCTTCGTTCACGACCCGCTTGAGCGCATCCAAGCCCTCCCGCAGCCTGTGATCTGCTAAGATCAAATTTTCCGTATCTTCCTTCCATTTGCACCGACCCGTGTTGTAAAGCCTGCGTGTTAGCGCTGTGTTGCCCAGTAACTCGATGCGCCCTAGGAACCGAAGCCGGGCCGCCTTGGCAAGGATGCTAAAACTCGGCGTGCGGCCTAAACCCCTGGTGATGCAGCCGCTTGTGCGCGTACCAACACCCAAGATGACCCGCAGGGGCGCTACCAACGCGCCCTCCAGCTTACTCAGCTTGTTGGCGCCCGGCAGATCCCAAAAAGCCGATGCGTAAAGCAACTTTGCGCCAACCATTTGCTGCCAATTCATCAGCCGAAGACGCGCTGGAACTTCATGGGCAATCCAGAGGGGGTAGCAGGCAGCCGTTCCCGCTACAGTGATTTCCGCCGCCCGCTTCGCTTGCGGTTTATCGGAGAGGGTGTCCGTGAGCAGAACTCCCAGGTATTTGTAGTGGTCGGTGACGTTGAGAACCTTGCCCCGGAACCTCACGCATGGGGGCGACTTTTTTGACTTGGCGTGCCCGTATATCGGCATGACTTCCGTCTTGCCCGGTTTCAGGTTGATTTCAAGCCGATAGTCCTCCACGAATGTCGCCACGACATTTACAATCTGTTGAAGCTCCGTGACACTATGCGCAATTACCGCAACGTCGTCGGCGTAAAGCAGGGTCCGTATGTCTTCGATGCGGTTGAGGTCCTCGATCTCCAACTCTTTCGCGATTCGGACCGTTAGCTCATCCATGAAGACGTTGAACAGCGACGGTGACAACGGCGACCCTTGCTGAACTCCCATCTCTTCCAGCACTTCACCAGTGAGTTCGCCATCGACTAGCACTCGCGATGACGTTCTTCGGTAAAAACGCCGCAGAATGCGATAGAACTTGCCCTGTACCCCCATCTGGGTTAGCCTCTGAAACAACCCGGCCCGCCAAACCGTAGGGAATGCCTTTCTCAGATCCACGAACAAAACGAAAGAACGGAGGGCAGCTTGTTGTCTAAGGCGCAGACGCTCCTTAAGGACAAAAATCTGGTCCCCCGTACTACGTTTTGGCCGGAACCCACCCTGCTCTGGGCGAAGCCTGCCCGGCTGATCGATGAAAGCCGTAAGCCTCGCCGCCATAAGGGACAGATACATCTTACCCAGACAGCTCAGAATCGCGATGTCTCTCCAATTTTCCGGATCGGTTGGGTCGCCTCCTTTTGGGATGTTGACGATAATCGCTTTGCCCCAGTCGCTGGGGGTGTATTCGCACGATTTCAACCAGTTGAAGAAGCGCACCAGAAAGCTCACAATCCGCGTGCCTCCGTACTTGAGCATCTCGTTCTTGATCTTATCCGGTGAGCACGCTTTGTGATTCTGGAGATTTTCCTGGCAGAGCTCCACTTCCTTCTCGGTGTAATCATAGTCCAGCGGGCCCGTCTCAGTCCGGATCTCCTCGGCTTGCGCCATGGCCTCGAATTGGTCGCGCAGGTTGTCGTTATACTGGAAGGTTTCGCGGGCCTTCCGCTCGGGCTCAATCCGCGCTGCTTCCTCATCAGAACCGACTTCCTCTACACATGCATCCTCCAAAAACTGGTTTTCTTTGGGGACCACCATACGTCGGCGGTATTCTTCCCATTCTTGTAGTTTTTCCCGGAGTGTGCATGCCAGAGTGCCATCGGGCTTCCGAACAGGAGCAGAAGCGTTCGACCGCCGAACCCCGCCCAAACGCTTTGACAGCTTCCAGTACGTGGCCATGGTAGCGCTCCTGAAGTTGGCAGCGGTGTCATTCTGGACCCGCTTCCACGCTTGCTCCTTCTTCTCCTTGCATAACCTTCTGACCGCCTTCCTCGCTTCTTTATATCTTTGCCAGGCCTCTCGGTTGGCCTCATTCCTTCGCCAGAGGCCGTATGCCTCTCTCCGTCGCGCAATCGCTTCCCTAAGACTCTCATCAAACCATGCATTAGTAAACCCTGGCCTAATCACCCGAACTCCCAAGACCTTCACGGCTGCGCCCGTGAAAGCTCGGACCACTAAGCTAGCGACCCTATCTACCTCCTGCTGAAGCTCATCCGGGTCCTCCACTGCTGATAGATCTGGGAGGCCATCTGGCAACAGCCCTGATATACCAGCTGCAAAGGTCTCGTCGTACTTCAACCTAAGCTTAGACAGCTCACTCTCCTTACCCTCAACTACCCTGCCTATCAAGCGCTCTGCCTTGAATGCTTTGTACCTCTTTACCTGCTTTTTGGGGGGTGGCTGTCCCCCCAGACCAGTTCCGCCCACACAGCTTTGTGGTCGGTATCAAGGTCTACCTCGTCGACGCCGAAGCTTGCCTCCTCCGCCAGCTCGGAAGAGACGCAGATGTAATCCAGTAGATGCCTTCGTCCACCTACATTTTCCTGCCTAGACCACCAATATTTGTCCCCCCGTGGTTGCGAAAACCCACTGAGATTGCGCAACCCCGTGGCAACAAGCATTGCAGCCAGCAACTCACCATTCTCACTCCTAACCCCTCTACCCCTCCCATCTATCTCGCCAAAGAGGCCCACCACTCCCTCCTCCCGCGCTATTCTGGCGGGCCCCAGCTTAGCATTAGCATCACCAACCGTAACCACATGACCTTTGGTGGCGAAGTAGGAGACGGCCGCCTGCCACGCCTCATAGGCTGCAATAGATTCCTCTCGTTGATTTTCTTGGGGGAAGTAGCCGTTGCCGACGAACACATCCGACGCCGTCGCGCTCCCAGACGACAGCCTCACCCACAATTGCTGTGGGTGTGGAACAGGCGCCTGTACAATGGTAGCGCACGGTGCCAGATAGTTGGCCACCAACGTCAAGACTCCCCCCAAGAGACGCGAGCCCGCACCAGTTGCAGCCGCTTTGCCGAGGACTGCGAAGCCGTCGACTTGGAGCTTCTCCACCTTCTGCGACGATAGGTTGTGCTCCTGGACTCCGACGATCACCCAGCCTCGCTCCTTGTAGTGCTCCGGCCATTCCCCAAAGCCTGGGCTATCCGCACCCACTTTGCCTTGCCAATTATGTGAGGCCACCCTCAGTGGGAAGCCTTTTACAAATTGGGAAGAACGAAGCTGATGCCGATGCCTGCGCTTCGGTTGAGCCCGCCTGGAGCCCTCCGCCCCAGCTCCTCCAGCTCCCGCATCCCGCCCCACTCCGCCAAGGGAGATTCACCGCTTGAGGCTTCGCCCTGGGGCTCGTCGACTTCCACGTCGAGCACCCAGTAGCCAAATCCCTGCTTGCGAAGCTCCCTCTGCATCTCTACATACTGGGCACCCCCCCGTGCAGCCCGCTGCTTCTCTCTTTCCCGGAAAGTCCTACCCGTCGCAACGTGAACCTTTCCCGTGAAGAACTTACGCTCCCGCAGCAGCCGCACCATCTTCTCCGCCTCCTCACAAGACGCACATTTAATCCGCAAATGTCGCCCACTACCTCTGCCCGCGAATTCCACCTCGACTTCCCCGAGACCGAGAATTCGGAGCTCTCGCGCCATGACCACTGTCTGAGAGACATGCGATAGCCCCCATACTATGCAACATCTCTTATCCAGCTCATTTCGTACCTTCCTCCGCCACCTCCTCGGTGGCGGTACCGCTTGCCACACGCCGTGACCAGACCTTTCCGGACGTGACTTCTCTCCGAGGTTGGGGAGGGTGATCGAGATGCAGCAGGATTGCTGGCTCTACGTGATTCAGGTTGCCCGTCAGGTACGCGAGCACTCGACCACCCCACCCCGGCCGAGTAGCCATCGCCACCCGCAGGCGCACTCCCACGGGGAACGTCTAAACCTGAAGGATTACCGCCTTGACCCATAGGGCCAGCACTAGCGGCCGCGCTCTTCGCATAAGAACCTGACATAAGTGGTATGGGACCCCGGTGCCGCATTGATCGAGTTGTAAACTCGATAAATGAGGACCCAGGTGGGGTTATTTAAAGCTCAACCCTTAAAAAGCATACGTGTACGTATGTATAGGAATACACACAAACACTCACCTGCATCCGTAACCAGGCACGAGGCAGACCCGCTGTGCATCATCAAGGTAGGTGTCGTGGCAAACCACCCTGCGTCCGATAAACGCTGCAAGTGAGTCATCTACCGAGAGCACAGAGTGACAGGCCCGTGCACGTGTACCCACCACCCCATAACCCTCCGCCAGAGCAACCCCATGGCATCCGCAGGATGAGCACGAAGAGTGCTGAGAGAGAGGGTGAGCCAGGAGCCCCGCTCCGGTCCGTCGTTACTTTGGTCATTTAGTCGGTTCAAGGCTTGTGGTAAGGTGTAGGGCCTCTCGCCTTCGTACAAACTCCGACCGACAGTAGATTGGTTGACCATCCTTCGCGGTGACCCTCTGAACACAACCCCCTCCCCCAGTGCCCACCCCTTGTGATTCCAGAGGCCACCCCGAGCCAAGAGCCATGAGTATGATGAGCAACTCACATGAGTTACTCTCAGTAATTGGGACCCGTCTCATAAATCAATGGAACGCTTATCGTGCGCCCCTCATAGGCTCAGCCCGCCCATGTGAAAGCTAGGCCTCGCCCAAAGCAAAGCAAAGCAAAGCAACAACAACAACAAAAAAAAAAAAAAAAAAAAAAAAAAAAAAAAAAAAAAAAAAAAAAAAAAAAAGAGAGAGAGAGAGAGAGAGAGAGAGAGA
>WBZZ01003972.1:22500-37500 GCA_019918135.1 Paulinella micropora
TTATGTCATGTTATGTTATGTTATGTTATGTTATTTTATATGTTATATGTTATGTTATGTTATGTTATGTTATGTTATGTCATGTTATGTTATGTTATGTATGTTATGTTATGTTATGTTAGGTTAGGTTATGTTTTATGTTGTATGTTATGTTATTTTATGTTATGTTATTTTATGTTATGTTATGTTATGTTATGTTATGTTATATGTCATGTTATGTCATGTCATGTCATGTCATGTCATGTTATGTTATGTTATGTTATGTTAATGTTAATGTTAATGTTGATGTTAATGTTGATGTTAATGGTATTGTTAATGTTTATGTTATATGTTATATGTTATATGTTATATGTTATATTATGTTATATTATGTTATATTATGTTATATTATATTATATTATATTATGTTATGTTATGTTATGCTATGTTGTGTTATTGTTATGTTATGTTATGTTATGTTATGTTATGTTATGTTATGTAGGTTATGTATGTATGTATGTATGTATATTAGGATCCTGGTGGTGGACGACTCGGCGCTTAACCGGCGTATGTTGATCCGGGTGCTACACAAGCTTGGGTACACTGATATCACTTCCGCTGTGGATGGACAGGTCCAGAGAGAGAGAGAGAGAGAGAGAGAGAGAGAGAGAGAGAGATGCAGAGCGCAGTGTTGTGTGATGATCTTTGGTGGTAGTGGTGCTGTTCTTTTTGTTGGGGTCTCTAACTACCTATCCATCTACGTCCATCTGTCCATCCAACTATCCGTCTAAATATCTATCTTAGGCTGCGGTTGACCTGGTCTTGAAAGGCAACTCCAACCCTTCCCCAAACAAGGGCAGTCGTGCAAACTCACCCGCCAGTGCCAACGACCCCCGACGCCTTGATGGCCTCCCCATGCGCAACAGCGCTACTTCTACTACTACCACTACAAGTGCCAGCCCTACTACTACTACTACTACTACTACTAATACTAATACTAATACTAATACTAATACTAATACTAATACTAATACTAATACTACCACTACCACTGCTGCTGCTGCTGCTGCTGCCAATTCTACCAATGCGGCCAGTACTGCTACTGCTACGACTGCGGATACCAGTGTTACCCCCGCCCCTGCTGTCTCTGCTGCTGCACTGTCCGTTCCCTTTGACATCATATTCATGGACGTGCAAATGCCGGTCATGAACGGCAGAGAGGTACTTCTTTCTCTTCTTCTACTTCTTTTTTCCTCCTCGTCTTCTTCTTCTTCTTCTTCTTCTTCTTCTTCTTCTTCTTCTCCTTCTTCTTCTTCTTCTTCTTCTTCTTCTTCTTCTTCTTCTTCTTCTTCTTCTAATACTACTACTACTTCTTCTTCTTCGCCTCCTCTTTACCATCATCATCATCATCATTATCATTACTGTTTTTTTGTTTTTTTTGTTTTTTTTTTGGGGGGGGGGGGGGGGCAGGCAACGCGTCGTATCCGGCAGTTTTACGGACCGACCCAACTTCCCATACATGCGGTCTGAAAATTATTACTATTACTACTATTATTATTATTATTATGGACACCGTGATAGCCCAGTGGTCAAGTTCTACCATCTGGGCCCTGTCGCCAGTTCGATTCCCGTCGGTGCCACCAGCATTTTCATTGAACATACCGATCCGTCTGGACCAGTATTTTCATTGAACATACCGGCCCGTCTGGAAGTGTTGGAACTGCCCTTGCGGGGGTGTCATTAGAGCTTATCGTCAATGCTTCGTACTCCCCTCACGGGTGAGACGATGGAGGCGCATGTGCAGAAATGCATCAGCCATTGACAGAGAAGCACTATTATTATTATTATTATTATTATCCCTGAAAGGTGTTGGTGAAGGGGGTGGGGGGAGGGGGAAAATGAAATTTGTGTACCCCCCCCCCCCCACCCACCCCATTTCGGCACCCCTGTCGGAAGAAATCATGGTTTGTGGGAACTAGGAGGAGTTCGGCGCTGATATTTGCAGGGTGCTTAGCCCCAGACTTGATATTGATGCTGATATGATTTTTTGGAATTCACGCAAATATTTGCGTTAGGGAAGTGTCCTGAATGCCAAATTTCCTTGTTTTTTTTCGCACTCCTGTCCCTATAAATCATGGTTTGTGTGAACCAGGAGGAGTTGGGAGCTCATATTGGCAGGGTAGCTAGCCCCAGATTTGATCTTGATGCTGATATAATTTTTTTGATTCCCGTCGGTGCCACCAGTATTTTCATCGAACATACCGGTCCGTCTGGAAGTGTTGGAACTGCCCGTGCGGGGGTGTCATTAGAGCCTATCGTCAATTCTTCGTACTCCCCTCACGGGTGAGACGATGGAGGCGCATGTGCAGATTTGCATCAGCCATTGACAGAGAAGCACTATTATTATTATTATTATTATTATTATTATTATTATTATTATTATTATTATTAATATTATTATTATTATTATTATTATTATTCATTATTATGGACACCGTGATAGCCCAGTGGTCAAGTTCTACCATCTGGGCCCTGTCGCCAGTTCGATTCCCGTCGGTGCCACCAGTATTTTCATTGAACATACCGATCCGTCTGGACCAGTATTTTCATTGAACATACCGGCCCGTCTGGAAGTGTTGGAACTGCCCTTGCGGGGGTGTCATTAGAGCTTATCGTCAAATCTTCGTACTCCCCTCACGGGTGAGACGATGGAGGCGCATGTGCAGAAATGCATCAGCCATTGACAGAGAAGCACTATTATTCATCATTATTATTATTATTATTAGTAGTAGTAGTAGTAGTAGTAGTAGTAGTGGTGGTGGTGGTGGTGGTGGTAGTAGTAGTAGTAGTAGTAGAAGTAGTAGTAGTAGTAGTAGTAGTAGTAGTAGTAGTAGTAGTAGTAGCAGTAGTAGCAGTAGTAGTAGTAGTAGTAGTAGTAGTAGTAGTAGTAATAGTAGTAGTAGTAATAGTAGTAGTATTGTTATCATCATTATTATTATTACCATTATTACCATTATTATTATTATTATTATTATTATTATTATTATTATTATTATTATTATTATTATTATTATTATTAAATCTGCTTTGGAGTGTTGACTGTGACATATTTGAGGGAAATCCCGATGAAAAAACCTAGTCACACTTGCTAAACAGAGTTCCAGCCCAATGGCCTCAAGGCGTTAAACTGTGACGCCAACTCATAACCCTTTGGTGGTAGATGCTGGGGAGGAGGGTCGTTGCGCGCGTAAAAGATCTTAAACTCCGCATATGCTGGTTGATAGCCCAGGACCCAGCAGACACCAGATTGTTATGGGTGGGGTTTCGAGGCAGCTCTAGCAACCGCGCTTGGTGTATGCACTTGCACATTCGGTGACGTCTTGCAAGAGGTTGCTGGGACTGCGGAATAACCTCGGCTTAGTGCAGTCTTGCCCTCAGGAGCTCCATCGGTGGCCCCGATCATCAGGCGAGAGACTGACACGGGGGGGTGGAGGACCTCGAACAAGGGTATTGGAGGCTTATGTCCGTTGAGGATATGCCATTAGCTGCATCAGTACGCCTCAGATATAGTATTATTATTATTATTATTATTATTATTATTTATTATTATTGGACACCGTGATAGCCCAGTGGTCAAGTTCTACCATCTGGGCCCTGTCGCCAGTTCGATTCCCGTCGGTGCCACCAGTATTTTCATTGAACATACCGATCCGTCTGGACCAGTATTTTCATTGAACATACCGGCCCGTCTGGAAGTGTTGGAACTGCCCTTGCGGGGGTGTCATTAGAGCTTATCGTCAATTCTTCGTACTCCCCTCACGGGTGAGACGATGGAGGCGCATGTGCAGAAATGCATCAGCCATTGACAGAGAAGCACTATTATTTATTATTATTATTATTATTATTATTATTATTATTATTATTATTATTATTATTATTATTATCATTATCATTATTATTATTAAGACCAGCAAGCCATTCAGCACGTCTTGCCACCCTAAATAAACGCACATGTCACAATCCACATCCGCTCAAACACATGAACAAGTCCTTATTGCTGCTACTGTTGTTGTTGTTGTTGTTGTTGTTGTCGTTGTTGTTGTTGTTGTCGTTGTTGTTGTTGTTGTTGTTGTTGTTGCTGCTGCTGCTGTGTGTTGTTGTTATTGCTGCTGCTTCTGCTGTTGACGTTGTTATCTGCTTTCTTGTTCGTTCGTTTGTTTCTTTGTTTGTTTACTTCGTCTTGTTTTATTGGTCATTCATTCGCTTGTCTGTTTTTCCTAGGTGACTGCATCGTGTCTAACGCATGAGAAAGAAGAGTGCAGGGAAGCGGGTATGGATTCTGTGATTCCCAAACCCTTCCCTGTGTCCGCCATCAAACAAACTCTCGTTCAGGTCAGGAGTGGGAAGGGGGCGAGGGCGAGAGGGGGGGGGGGGGGGGGAAGGGGGGAAGTGCTTTTCTCTGATAGCTTGCGCGGTGAAGCACGAGTGAAACTTGAAATATCAGAGGTTTTGTTCTGACATGTTGATTTTGTTGACTGTACTACTTCGCTGCAGGTCACCGAATCGCTCAACGCCAATGGACGGGCGTCTCCGGTTCAGGACAAGGCAGGCGACCAAGGCTTCGAGCAAGACAGAGACAAATGGAAAGCCTCCAGCCTTGCGAAAGACAAGGAAAGCGAAGGCGAAAGGGATAAGGAAAAGCGGAGCTCGGGGAAACGTGCGACCGACGTGTCAAGAAAGCAGGCAGGGAGAAGCCGTAGCAACAGCGCAGGGGGAAGCCGTGGCAGTAGTCTGGTGGGCGGAGAAGCTACAGCTACTCCATCGGCCCAGGCCGGAGCCGACCGGATCAAATTGCACGTGGCCCGGCAGTGAGCATCGTCGACCCATGCGATTGTTCCAATCAAGCAATCTTTGTCTTCTTGCGTTCGTTAGTGCTTCCGCTTGTTGTTTCTGTCGCCTCTCTCTCTCTCTCTCTCTCTCTCTCTCTCTCTTTCTTACACACTCACTCACAAACACACACACACACACACACACACGCACACACACACACACACACACTCTCTCTCTCTCTCTCTCTCCCTCTCTCTCTCTCTCTCTCTCTCTCTCCTCTCTCTCTCTCTCTCTCTCTCTCTCTCTCTCCGCGTTGTGTGTGTGAGAGAGAGAGGCATTATTGGTTTTCTTCAACTGCCTGCAAATGCCTATCATGTTTCTTATTGGCTTTGTATATACTGGGAATGTACTTCACATATTGATTAAGATTTCGGGTCCGGCAGAGCCGACGTGTGATAGATTTAGTTAGAGAGGTTTTTTGGCCCGCAGGGCATGTGTACCTGAAGCAGCGAGGGGGGCACCTACGCCAACCCCGTGCTGCCGACCCCGCCTCGCCGCGCTGTCGCGCAGTGAGGCGGGGTCGGCAGCGCGGGTTGGCGTAGGGGGCCACTTTGCAGTTTATTACACTTAATTTTACACAAACACTACAGTTTGAATTTAAAAAAAATAAATGTTACTAGTGTGAATAACCGGAAACAAAGAATATATCTATATTTTATTAATTTTTTGCAGCCTTTCTATAACTGCTTCTAAGAGAGAGAGAGAGAGAGAGAGAGAGAGAGAGAGAGAGAGAGAGAGAGAGAGAGAGAAAATGAGTGGGTGTGTGTGTGCGTGAGAGAGAGAGAGAGACTCTGTATGCCGGCCCACCCGGTATGGCAATACCGTTCTGTAGGCGCAGATAGGTAAATATATGCTACATTAATATACCACTGTGTCAATACAGACACAATAAGAGGTCGTTAATATTAATAACCCTCTTAACCGGGTAACGATATAATAATATTAATATTACTAGAAGTGGCCGTTACACTTTTTAGACCGGAATATATTATCGTTAGGCTGGACAACGGGAATTGGCAGGTGTTTGCCTTGGTTGTGTTTGGCTCCGCTAGTCTCCTACATTTTCCCACCATCTTTGATCCTTATTTATATAAAGCGGCGGCGCAGAAGATTGTGTTACTGGCGGAGTTGATTGGATTGGTTGAGTAAAAGGATAGGCATAAATAAATATTCTTTTCGACCGGCCTGAACCGGCAAAAGTGGAGTCAGGTGGCATAGCTGTTTTTCTTTTGCACCAATTCCGGCGACCAGTCCGCAAACCCTATTCTTTGCAAAGCCTCCGTATAACTAAGGGAGAGGATACATTGCACCGTGGCAAGATTGATAGGGGAATATAGAGGGAGGGGACGTGTGTGTTTTGCATATATTATTAATAATATTTTGCTAAAGTTTTCCCACACACAAACGTTGGGGAGACCGTGTTGCAAATTAACACTCACGCATCATTCCTGTTGACACCTATACATACCCACCCACTATCATCAGTCTCCTCTTCCCACACAACACTGCAAACAAACTTGAGCCACAGTGTGAGGACATAACAGAAAGATAGGAGAGGGGGGTAGAGTGTAGTTGGTTGGTTGGGAAAAGGGAACAGACGAAAACGGTCGTAAAAAACCCTCACACACCTACAAACCACGTCACATTCCCTATCTATCATACCATAACAGACTACACAGACATCCAATTTCGTTTTCTAACATCAGCATATACTTGTTCTGTCATTGTTTGCTTATCCCCACCCATTGCGAGTGCAACACTGGCGACAGAAGAGCACAACATACGTGACATAGAAACGAAAACGAGTGCTGCATCGAGAAATGCGTCTTTCACCGGGAGCAATGGATAATTTTATTAATAATAGTATTTAGTCATACCGGCCCACCCCAATGACAATTACTTATTTTTACCTATATCTAGTATATCACTCTAAGTGTAACGGTGAATTCAAAGCCTTGGCGGTTTGGGGTGTGGCACTTAGTGACGAGTCAGTATTATTCAAATCTCTCAGTAAAAGTAAAGTACGAACCCTCTCGTCTAGTGGGTTATGGGCCTTGGTAGCGCTTAGTGACTCTGGCACTGCAAGCAAAGAAGAGGAGACCATCACCGACTGGGAGGCGACTGTCAAGAGGGTTGGTACCATTCCATTAATTGGCACACTAAAAGGGAAGCTTTCACACTGAGACCCTTTGGCTCGGTTTTTGAACGCATTGCTACCTGTCCCCGTTTTATGTGAGTCACCGACGTTGTGGGACCGAAGACAGCACACAATCTGGTCTGCTGCAACTATTACAACTACGCAAGGAAGACAAGACCGATGATTAGGTATAAACCGGTCACTCACGGACCTTACCCTACCTTTCACTTGCGGTTTGCCGGGAGACTTCGTTAAAAGCCAGGTTGCTCACAGCCACTTTAATCCGAAGACATAAACGCAGAACTGAACTGCAAGAGAGCTAACTAGTCTAAGTGCGTGACTAACAGTAACTGACGCTCAATGATATGGTCCGGTGCACAATGGTAAAAACGTAACGTGCACAACTTGGATTATCCATTACCGTTACTCCTTGTTATGATTTAGTAAAATATTACCGCGCATAGAAATCAATCATAACTGCGACTTAAACAGTGACTCGAAGTTACCTGTCCAACGCTTCCCCTTAATTCAATGTCAATTGTCCTGTTGTATACATTCACAATAATCGTGTTAGACTTGGTGAGCTTATGGTCTGATAAATGCTACACATGTACGCGACTCAAAACGTAGAGAATCATAATTATTAATATTTTGAATCCACACGAATCCTCAATTCCTCGCCGCGAAAGCATCTCGATCCAAGGGGTCGATTAAACTGAAGTAAAAGGACTCATTCGTAAATGACAATACTCGCACTTACACATAGAAATACAAATTACGTAATAGCAATTCGGAATTGCCTTTCGCGCGTAAATCACGATAAAACTGTTAACTCGTAGCCCTCTATTGACTAATGATAATGCGAAGGTAGTCCGCGACTCGACTCGACGATGAAGTCTCAGTAGTTGATGTCTGACTCCCATGCCCGACTTCCTCCATCGCCTTCCAACTTCCGCCATCCCGCTCTTGCCGTTCGGCGCGACCGATGGTGACTGATCGTCACGCGCTTCGTCAAACGCTCGAGTTGAAGTCTACGGGATCAATCGTCTCGTCCCATGGATACCTATATATATAGAGACATCGCCTGCAAAGAAAAGACTCACACTCACACAAAAGAACATCATGAGTGAACTCAGCGGAAATTTGCGGATTTTCCGTAAAGAAGGTTTATGGTTTAAGAGTGATCATGAATTTACTAACCAAGTACTCAAATTGGTCTTTAGGTACATGTTTAGTTAATACATCTGCTATCTGCTTCTTAGTTCCTACTTTTACAAACCTTACTTCTTTATCACGTTGTGCATGATGCATGAAATGTAGTTCAAGTGGTAGATGTTTAGTGCGTGACCCTGAGATTCCTCTCTCTGCTGCTAAAATAGTTTGTGCGCTGTCCTCATTTAATTCTAATGTTTCTGTGCTACTCCTAACTCCTCCGCTATATGTATAACTGCCAACCCTTCACGAATACATTTTACTGCTGCGAAGATTTCCGCATCATTCGAGCTTAATACAATCCGTGATTGTCGTTTCGATAACCATGCAATTGGGTCACCTACCCACAGAACTATATACCCTGTACGAGACTTTTCTGTCTTTTTGCATACTTTATGCGCCGCGTCAGGCCATAGAGTAATTCCGGGATATGTCATTGCCTCTTGCGATGATTTCGGCCAGTGAAATGCAATACCGCGAAATGAATTAACTAAGTACCGAAAAATTCGTCCCAACATTGCATAAGTCACTCCGACGCCAACAGTTTGCATAACGCTAGCTGCATTCAAAGCTTGGTCTGCATCTGGTCTAGTCATCTTAGTCAAAAATAGTAACTTTCCAACTAAGCTAGGAATGGAATGCTTCCTAAGTGCACTAGATTCCGACATAGGTTCTGGCTCCTGTTCTGCGCTAGGCGTGCTTAGCGGGCGTGCGTCTGCATATCCTACGTCTTTCAAGATCTGTTTCTGATATCTCGTCTGATGTAGTAAAATGTGACCTCCTTCCTGTTCTATTTCTATACCCTTAAACTCTTTGGCTACTCCTAATCATTTTAGGGGATAGAACTTCTCTAGTTGCCTTGCAAACTTATCATACGCGCGTTCGTTAGGCGCCGAAAAGATTAGATCATCTACATGAAATATGCCAATGATTGCATCTCTTATGGGTTTGTCTTTCTCAACGAACATACATAGATCTGCGTCTAGCAATCGAAATCCTAACTCCTCTAACTTTGGGGCCAAGATTTCATACCAACATCTGCCTGCTTGTGGGGCACCATACAGAGCTCCATCTATCCTTAATATCATGCAATCATGACCTTCCCTGTCTAAACCATCTGGGGGGTATGCGTAAACAGGATCGTTCATTCTAGCATTCAAGTAAGCATTTTTGAAGTCTATACCATACAACTTGTGACCATGCTAAGCAGCTGTCTTAGCTAAGAAAAGTAATGACCGATGAGCTGCACAAGGTACAAATAGCTGATCTGGATTATAGCTGACTCCTGGTTCTAGCATATCTCCTCTCGAAGCTAATCGTGACTTGACAAACTTTCGTCCTTTATCATCAAGCTTGACTTTATGTACCCATGTCAATCTTACTATCTTCGACACTCCCTTCTCTTTTACTTCCTTGGGGCTTACCCAGGTATAGGTGTTAAAAGACTTAAGAGCCTCTATCTCTTTATCCATGCCTTCTTTCAACTCCTTTGCTGTTAGCCCTTCGTCGACTATCTCTTTTGCCAGACGTAGTGTGAGGTAGAGTAAAACTTCACTACTATCCTCTCCTAGTATGCTTTCCTCAGACGACTTGGCGTCTTCTAGTTCACCGGGTGGATGGATTGGGTCTACTTTATACTTCTTGATTTCACTGTCTAACATCTTTTCAATTAGTCCGTCATCAAAAGATACAAAGTGACTTGGCTTGGGCTGTTTGCGAACTTTGAGTCTATCACCTTTCTCGCAGGTTTTCAAAACTTTACCGGTTCGTTTAGCTTCTTGCCAACTGTCTCCATACTCTTCCTTTGCCCATAGTTCACCAAAAGCTACCGCTGGTACAACTACCTTGACATTTTCTAATTAGGTATCTTCCTTGACTACCTTTTTAGTTGTGACTGGTTGTGTGTCCGGCTTTGCTATCTTCCGTTCCTTTCTTTCTCGTTTCCCTCTCACTATGTTAGCTGTCGTGATCCTGTCACTCTGCTCCCACGTGAGACCCTTGTTTGGCGCTTCTCCTTCCCTGCATCTCCGGCTTGGGTGACTAGCTGAAGTGTCCTGCGCACTAAGCGATTCGATGGGTGTAACCCCGTCGTCCTGATCAACAAATTGGCTTTCGTTAGAGTCAATGGGAAGACTGGAATCTGGACCAGTGTCGTCCTCAACTCCATGTTTTTCCTCATGCTCTTCTGACTCCCCCTGAACTTTACGTTCCGGTTCTGTCTCCGTTGGTTCAAGCTGCTCTGCATTGCTACTCTCCCCCTCAGATTCGTCGTCCCATTATACTCCTCTGGGTGGGTGTGCATCTTTTCCAACTACATGGGGGTTGAAACGCACGTTACGTACGTTCGATATGACCTTGCGGCCATCCCAAACCCTGTAAAGCTCTTTGAACACATCGTATCCCAAGAGCATTACACGTTTTTCCCTATAGTTTCCTTTGCCAACTTGCTTGCCGACATACATTACTCCCATACATCCTATTGGTTTCAGTTGCCGAATGGCAGGTTTGTAATCCAAACACTGCTCAAAGGGTGAAATCCCTTGACGTTGGTCCGGTTGTGGCTGGCAATATGTTTTGTAGTGTGGTAGCGGTGTGTTCCATCTCTGCCCAAAACTTAATTGGAAGGTTAGCTTCATATCGCATAGCCCTAGCTGGCCCTGCAGTTATGTCATTAACTCTTTCAGCTATCGGATTTCCGTTTGTCTCCTGGTGCTGAAACGTTCCAAATAAATTGTAATGGCTTCCACCATTCGATTACTTCCACGGGGGCAACGAATTCGTTGTCACACGTGACAAGTTTGACCTTCCTACTGGTCTGTCGTTCAAACCACGCTACTGTCAGTGCTTAAGACACTCTACAAACTCGTTCTTGTGTCTCAAGTAAAAGTCTAAGATATAACCAGAAAAATCGTCTGTAACACAAAACTTGTAGTACTTGCCATTGATGGACATTACTGCCCATGGTCCGGCTGTATCTACGTGCAAAATCTCACTCGCATAACTAGCTCTCCTAATCCTATTCTTCTTAAATCTGGGTAATTCTTTAGCCTTACCCATCATACAAGCTTCACAATATCTAACTAAATCCTCATTGCCGACAACTTTGCGGCCCAGTGCCTTGCCTAATGCGTAGGTCTTCTTTATAGCCTTATGCCCGCTGCACTGATGCATGACGTAAATGTCTACAGGCTTCTTATTTGCACTCTTCTCTGGATACATAGCATATAACACACATCCCTTACTCTCTCTGTTCTCGCAAACTTTTGCTATTTCATTCTTATTCTCTCTCTCTCCTATGGGGTTCCCTCCCCATTTACCCCGCCTTTGATTTCTTTACCTTGATCTTTGGCTCAAATCGTTTGTTTATGTCAAGAGGTTCGTCATATTCCGTGTCCCACCGGTACAGCATTCCCGGGGTCATTCTCCCCCTGACAATCACGTCACTCTCTTTCACTCTTATGGGGTGCTTTAGAATAAGCAACTGACCGTTCTGGTGAATAACAGATCTGTGGTAAAAGTGATCCATGCTGCCGGTTGAACTATATTCACTGGCACTCTTGGGTCGTACAACATCTCTTTCTTTACCATCACGGGTTTTCCTGTCCCATCTACACGGGTCAATCTTGCTTCTACTTCTGGTTCACTACTTTTTCTCCGTTTCCAGTGATCAGACTGACTGGGGCAATATCAGAAAGGGTGCAAGCTATGTCTCGTGACGATCCACTGTCCTGCACTATCATCCTCTCTTTCTTGCTTTTTCCCTTACCTAGGCCTTCTGCTACCATCAGGTTGTGCTCTATATCTTCCGTGTTCTCCTTTTCTTTCTCTTTCTCTTTCTCTTTCTTGCTCAGCTCTCTTTCCTTTCTTTCCTTCGCTTCGTTCTCAGCTCTCTCTTCGTTGTATCGCTCCTCGTACATCCAGTCGTAGTCTTCCCTCGCTTGTTTATAATCCCTGTATGGAATTGGAAGGGATCTCTCTATTCTCATCTCTTCGGAATCCCTAGAGTCCTCTGTGTTTCCGGGGTCTTCATCTTCTTCTTCTGACGCTCTGTCTATTTCTCTTCTCTTCGCATCAAATGCTGCCTTCTTCCTAGCTGCTGTCTTTGGTGTAAAGAATAAGCGTGCGTCTTCTGAGTGTAACCTGCGTAAATACGCACTCAAAGATCCCTCTGCCACTACTTCGTTGTGAATCTGGGCTAAGTGAGGCATAAATTCCACTAACTGCTCTGCAAAAGCGTTTTTGTGGTTGCATGCTAGGTCTATGATACCATAATCCATTACGGATAGCATTTCCGTGTAGAACTCACTGTACTTGCCGTTCGGTTCGTAACATAACCCATCTTTCACAGTTAAGTCTTTCAATCCATTCGACATCACAAACAACAAACGCTGTAATTCCGTCTTATGGGGTCTCGGGTGTCCTTCACTGTGTCTCATCTGACAATCCCAAATCGCTCGTTCTTTCTTCATCGACTCTTCTGATGCAGCTTTCAATCTTGCTTCTCTCACTGACTCTCTTGCTATGGGTGTAGTACCCGCAGCATGCGACAAAAACACGTCATTTATCGACCAAAACATGTCTGTCAGTAGGTTGTCTGTCTCAGCTACCCTCACTCCATTCTCTCTCTTCACCTTCACTACATCATCTGTCTCTTCATCCATAATGCACGTCTGTAGTGACTCAGCTAGCCTTCTTATGTCCTCAAAGCTAATCACTTTGCCACTGTGTCCCCTCTTTTTAACTGCTCCCCTCTGTAGTTGTGCTTTGTTGACGAGTGGAGTTGGGCAAGTTGTGCTGTGGAGTGGGTATTGTTTGTGTCTCCTGTCTCTCCTCGTCTACTCTATCTACTGGGGACAGACCTTTTGAGGGTTGCGATGGGGGCCATGCCTTACCTTCTGCCCTTGTCACCTGTCGCACAGACACTATACTTGCAGCTTCAATCTCTGCCTTAACCTCCCCGGCCCGCGCTTGAACATCTTCCATATCAGCACAGTCAGCCATTAATTTTTCTTCTCGCGGGTTTTCCGGCTTGACGACTGACTCGGGTTTTTGAACGGGAATTACCTTATCTTTTTGTCGGGGTATTGCCGAGTCTTTTTGCGAAAGTTGCTGTGCTCTCGCCCCCTCACTATGGAGACAAATACCAAAATAATTTCCAGCCACTGGAAATAATTTCCAGTGTATAAAATCAATTTCCAGCCACTGGAAATAATTTCCAGGCTTTAAAATGGTTTCCAGTAGCTAGAAATTATTTTTAACACTGGAAATGATTTTGGACACTGGAAATAGTATTTCCAGCCACTGGAAATATTTTTTGGGCACTGGAATAATATTTCCAGCTACTGGAAATATTTTCTAGTATTGAGAATATTTCCAGTGGCTGGAAATCATTTTTTTTTTCATAACGGGAAATGTTTTTTTGCTGAAAATTTTCCATCTACTGGAAATATTTCCAGTGGCTGGAAATATTCCCGTGGCTGGAAGTATAGAAAATATTTTCAGTTTCTGGAAATATTTCCAGTGGCTGGAAATATTTCCAGCTTCTAAAATTATTTCCAGTGGCTGGAAATATGTCGACATTTTCGAAATATTTTCAAGGTACAAAATATTTCCAGTGACTGGAAATATTTCCAGCTACTGGAAATATTTCCAGATACTGGAAATATTCCAGTAGCAGCACTGGAAGTATAGAAATTATTTTCAGTTTCTGGAAATATTTCCAGTGGCTGGAAATATTTCCAGTGGCTGGAAATATTTCCACTGGAAATATTTCCAGCTTCTAAAATTATTTCCAGTGGCTGGAAATATGTCTACATTTTCGAAATATTTCCAAGGTACAAAATATTTCCAGTCACTGGAAATATTTCCGACTACTGAAAATATTTCCAGCTACTGGAAATATTTCCAGCCAATGGAAATATTTCCAGTGGCTGGAAATACTCCAGTCACTGGAAATATTTCCAGCTACTGGGAATATTTCCAGCCACTGGAAATATTTCCAATGGCTGGAAATATTCCAGTAGCTGGAAGTATAGAAAATATTTTCAGTTTCTGGAAATATTTCCCGTGGCTGGAAATATTTCCAGCTTCTACAATTATTTCCAGCGGCTGGAAATATGTCTACATTTTCGAAATATTTCCAAGGTACAAAATATTTCAAGTTACTGGAAATATTTCCAACTACTGAAAATATTTCCAGCTACTGGAAATATTTCCAGCCAACGGAAATATTTCCAGTGGCTGGAAATATTCCAGTCACTGGAAATATTTCCAGCGACTGGGAATATTTCCAGCTACTGCAAATATTTCCAGTAGCTGGAAATATTCCAGTAGCTGGAAGTATAGAAATATTTTCAGTTTCTGGAAATATTTCCAGTGGCTGGAAATATTTCCAGCTTCTACAATTATTTCCAGCGGCTGGAAATATGTCTATATTTTGGAAATATTTCCAAGGTACAAAATATTTCCAGTCACTGGAAATATTTCCAACTACTGGAAATATTTCCAGATACTGGAAATATTTCCAGCCAACGGAAATATTTCCAGTGGCTGAAAATACTCCAGTCACTGGAAATATTTCCAGAGACTGGGAATATTTCCAGCCACTGGAAATATTTCCAGTGGCTGGAAATATTCCAGTAGCTGGAAGTATAGAAAATATTTTCAGTTTCTGGAAATATTTCCAGTGGCTGGCAATATTTGCAGCTTCTAAAATTGTTTCCGGTTGCTGGAAATATGTCTAGATTTTGGAAATATTTCCCATGGGCGGTGGCATCGGGAAG
>WBZZ01003972.1:40000-72500 GCA_019918135.1 Paulinella micropora
TTCTCGCTGACTACAATGTAAACAACAGCGCCAACTGGCGCTCTCACGAACAAGCTAATATTTGTATCGACAACGTTTTACACTGGCCAAGAAAAAGAAAACACACTTCTGTGCCTGTTGCTGAAGCGGAAAGTATGTTAGGTAGTTTGAAAGAAGAAAAATCTAATGTGGTGCCGGTCTCTTCTATGAATGTGCCGGTGGATAAGGGCCAGTGGCACATGGTTCATTTTTGGGGTAACGATTACACAGCAATAGATTCGTTTCCCGCCAAACCTCCCATTTTCTATCCTTGTTTTCAGTCGTTGAAGGACTATAAATATTTACCAATGTGAGAGAAGAAAGATGCCTACACTGGCAAAGTGCAGGATTGGGACTTTAGGTTAGGGACAGAAATCTTTGACGATGGAGTCAGGCAGCAACACAATGGTAAAAGGTTCGCACAGGAAAGCTGGGAGAGAGTGCTAAGTTTTGCTAAACGTTACAACAAAAGTATAAGTTATGATTGCGTTTAATAGGTAATAATATTGTTGTTGCTAGTACGTACGTACTTTAATCGCAATAAAATTTTGCTTTGTTTTAATAGCTTTGTACTTATTAATATAAACTCCCGGCCGGAACCCGTACTATTAATAACGTTTCCAGCCACTGGAAATAATTTCCAGCCACTGGAAATAATTTCCAGCCACTAGAAATAATTTCCAGCCACTGGAAATAGTTTCCAGCTACTGGAAATAATTTTGAGCCATCTAAGCACCGGAAATAATTTCCAGCCACTGGAAGAAATAATTTCCAACCATTAGAAATAATTTCCAGCCACTAGAAATAATTTCCAATCACTGGAAATAATTTCCAGCCACTGGAAATACTTTCAACTACTGGAAGTAGATCAGGCTACTGGAAATTATTTCCAGCCACTGGAAATATTTTGGACACTGGAAATTATTTTGGATACTGGAAATAATTCTGAGCGCTGGAAACCATTTCCAGCCACTGGAAAATATTTTGCACACTGGAAATTATTCTGTATGACTGGAACACATTCCAATTAGCTAATAATTTCCAGCCACTAGAAATAATTTTGAGAATTGTCTCCATAGTGCCTTGCTCTCCCCCTCTCTCTTCATTCTTTTCATCATCTCTTCACTTGGGTACTCGTTGGTGGGGGGTGGGCGGAATGATGGGAGTTGTTCCAGATCTATTTCTGGGAATTGTGGGTCCTGCTTGTAGTGATAACCACACAGACTGGCATACTGCAACCTCTTGCCCATACTGCCTGCCTTACCTATGCTCCCACTTTCACCATATTTCACACACCGCTTCCCCTTAGAGTTCTTCCCTACACATAATTTGGATTGTATTTCGTTTGGGACTGGGTGTTTATCTGGTGTGGGTGATTGTCTGTGGTGTCTTGTGTTTGTGTGTCTCTGTTGTTTGAAGGAGAGATTGAGGTGTCGGTTTCGGTTTCGTCTGTTTCTCTTTCTTAGAGGGTTGCGAGGAAGTTTCACGCACGAGACTCTCGTGCTGTGGAGGGGGTCGGTTGGGAGGGGTTGTTGACGAGGGGTTGAGGTGTTGATCACTAGTGAAAGTGGGTGGTGAGGGGTTGGATGGGGGAATGCCTCCGAGCGAGTAGCGAGTCTGGGAGCTGCTCGACATTCTAACCCCCCCCCCCTAACGGACTCTTTCGGGTTTTTCTGTGTCGTTCTCTTTTTGCTCTTCTGTTTCACTATCCTCCCCTTCCGTTTCCTCACCTCCTTTTTGGGCTGTGTTGTAATGCCCCCAACGATAGCTCGTAAAAAGTCGGTAATACAACCAAACACAGTCCTCAAAAGATGAGAATGATGTCTCGTTATATTACCTCAGTGAAGCCAAAAAGGAAAACGGCAACAGACCAGGAATAAAATGGCATCAGGTCCAATCCGGACAAATAATACTGAAAAACAAGCTGGTGCACCTGTCACCAGGAAAAGGTACTTTTTACCGGCTATCCGGGGGGTGATGCCTACAGTACCCCCTCCCGATTTTATGACGGAAATAGCATTTTCGTCATACACCTTCTGATTTCTTTCTGCAAATAGTATGCGCTATGGAGTCATGCCACACAGCGCATCGACCCACGGATAGACGCTAAAAGACGATAAATATATCCTCATACTGCAAGTCAAAGCGGATTCTCTAGCCGTTCTTGTAAATTTTTGAACTCCTTCCCCTCAATCTCTTTTTTTTTTTTTTTTTTTTTTCTCGGCAGTATGTCAAGAACAAACGTACTATTAATAAAAAATACAAGCAACGTGGTGCTGTAGTACGATTCCCACTTTGATCTCCTTCTTCTTCTTATCATTATCATTATTATTATTATTATTATTATTATTATTATTATTATTATTATTATTATTCACAGGGAGATCGTAAGTACATTGTCTTTTTCAATGACATACCCTTGTATAAGGCGGATATCCTATGATATAGTATTAGGGGGCCAGTCCTAATAGCTATATCCGAAGTCGAGGTGTATGTACCCGACCCTGCGATATACCGACACAAGTAGAGATTGACCGTGCTGAGGTACGACAGTATATAATCTATCGTAAAAAATAATTTAATGAAAGTTTCAGAGAATATTTCATTTTCGAGAACATCATCCCAGGACTTGGAAAGGGTCATACCCGGGAACACCATCGCTCAATACACTAGCGATCCCCGTATACGGTGTAGTATCATCGTCGATCGACCTTTCGCACTCGTATGTTGCGATCGAATGCCAAGTTATATCACTGAATCATTTTAATATTCATATTGATAACTGATGATGCATGATCAAATCATGATACGCCGTGGGCAATCAATCAGTTTATTTGAGACGCATAAAGAAAAATAGTTTCTTTGTTACTGCCTTCGTCGTCTGGCGCGGATTTCTTTGCCTGGTGGAGGACCACCAACAAAAGTCAGATCGAACTTTGACTGTTCAAGAATGTCCCAGATCTTATTAGGGATTCCGCCCGACGATAATTCAAAAGGGACATCAAGCACTCCTCTTGGCAGTGTCTGAATGGTCCACGCAGTGTAATCCTTGTCTCTGGGAGTAATTGTATCATCCCATGTCTCGAGACTTTTTGCGTCTTTATATACTGGCAGATAATGTCTTGCCTTTGGATCCTCAACCGGGTCCATACTTGTCCAGAACTGGAGTATCGGTTGTACTATCTTTGCGGCTGATGATATTTTGAGTGTCCGTGTGACACGCATCTGTCGTGGGACTGCCACGACCCGCATCAAGTATAAGTCTGAGAGAGTGTCATCAGCGACATGTTGTTCCGCTGGTCTCATCAGATAGAAAGCATCTTTCACCCATGCGATGGTTGCTATCGCATCGCCTTCCTTCCATCGCTCATGGATAATCTCAACGTTGCCCGCGTTTGGATCAGTGTCCGTCCCCTCCTCCTCCTGGTGGACGTCCTTTGATCCCATCGACCTCATCGCCTTCCTCGGTTGGTCGTTGATAAGACATTCCGCGCTCTCCTTAGCTGCGCCTCTGTGATCTTCTCCTTCTTTCCGCTATGCTCTCGCGGAGACTTAGACTGAGTCCCCACCGCGCTTATGCGGTCAGTCTTCTCCTTACTGTCCACCTCACTCTCCTCCTTCTCAGCTATCGGTGCCCGATAAGCATCGTCTTGGTCTTTTTTATGCCAGCCTCCTTGTGGATTGGCGGCACCTCTTTGAAATCGTCCTTCATCCGTTTTAACGCCTCCTCAACGGGTTCATCTTCCAGTAAGAAGGGATCATACTTAATCAGCCTTCTTACATTCACAATTTGCACCTTCCCTCTACCCCTGATCTTGTAGTTCAGAGGTCCCGTCTGTTCCATAATCTGATAAGGTCCTTTCCAGTGAGTGAACAGCTTAGAGCTGACTCCTTTCGGGACCTGAGGATGGTACAACAGTACAATATCCCCAACCTGAAACTTGATCTGATCCAAGTGCGCTTGTCGCACCCCTTCAGCGTCAGTCTTTCGGCGCTCCGCCTCTCTATGCGCCCTGACTATTTGTTCCGCCTCCATCTTCACTCTAAGTCTCATCCCAAACAACTCATCCGCATCCGCCCAAGTGTCTTTTGGGTGAAGGAGCGAAGTCGGGATATCAGGCTCACGCCCATATACTAACTGATATGGCGAGATTGAGCTCTTCGAGCCTCCTAACGCCGTAGAGGGTAGACAGTTCATTGCAAACGCAAATGATGGTGCTGCCTCGACCCATGCTCTTTGATTCTCCTTCTTCGTGCAATACATCTTTAGTGAGGCTTTGAGGGGTCTGTGTACCCGCTCGATTTTCCCATTTGCTCGCGGGTTATAGGCAGTAACATATTGCCATTTCATCCCGTAATACTTAGATAGTTTGTCGATGACCTCGTTATTAAAGTCCGAGCCTCGATCAGAACATATCTTTCTTGGTACTCCGATCTGTGAAATGATCCTATCGATCAGCGCCTCGGCCGTCGTCTTGCCGGTAACGTCTTTGACAGGGATGATCCACACATAATTGGTGGCTCTGTCAATAGCCGTGAGGAGGTATTTGTAACCATCCTTTGATTCTGGGAAAGGTCCCACATGATCAATGTGTATAAACTCAAACATCCCTGCATGAAGAGGAAATTCGCCAATCAGGCCGAAATTTGCCTTCAGTGGTGTTTTGTTTATCTTGCACGGGATGCATGCATCCACCGCCTGATCTATCTCCTCCTTCATCTTCTTCCACCAGAATCGCCTCGCTACGAACATGTGAGTTCGTTGTCGACCCGGATGCGCCAAAAGTGGGCAATTGTGGGCTGCGACAAATATAAATCGTCTCAGACTCTCCGGTACCCAAAGGGTCCATTTGTCCGGCTGTGACGCATAGCGACCGTGAAGGCCCTTGTACCACAGTAGACCATCTCTCCATCCCATCTCCTTCATCTGATCTTTGATCGCTTTCGTCATCTTCAGCTCATCCGGGTTCTGATATAACTGTATGAGTTCCTTAAACTCCGGATCTTGAGCCTGTTGTTGCTCCATGCGGTAGGCGAGGCTATATGGATAGTACCATCTTCTAGCCGTATCCCGATTCTTTCCGGGTCATCGTCTAGGTCACTTCTCCGCTCTTGAGGAGGCTCCGCATAAACTTCCTGCGTCTCCTCTTCCTCTCTTATGTTCGCCTTCGCATTCTCGTATACCTCATAGGACCACTCAGCGTCCTCCTGGGTATGTAGCTCACAACATATCCCGTGATCCGGGCCTTGTGGACTGTACCGTAGACCTGTGCGGTCATATCGGACTCCACTCGCCATCTCCATCGCCTCAATGTGGCTGACCTCATACACCTTGTCAGTGGACAAGTCTTCCATCTCCACCGTGGACACCAACGCCGATACTTCTGAGTTAAACTCTATCCTAGAGAGGCTATCAGCGACCACATTTCGCTTTCCCGGTAGAAGGACCATTGTAAAATCGAAACAAGACAAGAACGCTTGCCACCGCGCCAGCCGTCCAGTCTGTTCATGATTCATCAACCATAACAGGTTAATATGATGATCAGTCCTGACAGTAAATTGAGGTCCTCCCCACAAACACTCTCTGAGCCTCTTGAGGGCCCACACCACCGCTAACGCCTCTCTTTGCCTTGTGCAATAGTTTCCCTCCGCCGCACACAACTTCCTACTAATAAACATGATTGGGCGTAATTTCTTCTCCTCATCCTCTTGTTGTAATACAGCCCCAATCGCAAACTTAGATGCGTCTGTATCGACTACGAATTGTTTCGTAAAGTCGGGCATCGTTAACACCAGTCCTCCGTCTTTCGGGTCTTTATAAATAAGATCTTTGAGCGCATGAAACGCTTGCAAAGCCTCTTCGCCCCACTTCTCAAAGTCTCCAAAATCTATCATTTTCTCCAACTTAGCCCGTGTTGCACCCCAATCAGGTATAAACTGGCTATATTATTGCGCCATCGCAAGGAATGAGTGCAATTCAGTGCGGTTCTTTGGTATCGGTCGATTCATAATCTCCTCCCTCTTCTCTTTGGATGATCCTCTTCCTGATACGAAGGGCCGCCCCATGTCCGGTCGTAGGGAAACAAAATTTTGCGTAAATTATTAAAATGTCAGTATTATTCGTAAAAACATTATTTTAATGCTAAAAAATCATTTTTACTGCAATAGTCTGCAAAAAAAACTTTAATACCTATCGCGTCTGACTCTCAGCCCGACGTACCGACACTACAGTCAAACAGCTAGTCATACGCGCTAATTCATTGTATACGATATGTTACAAACGCTTTCCTGCAACTAAAACATATAATAAACAAACATAAACAAACCCTGCATCAATGACAAATTATTTTCCTGATTTATCTCACCTCTGGTGGCACTTGGGCGCCACCACACCGTGCCACCCAGGACAAACACGTACTGCTTGCATCCCACCAGCAATATCATAGTCGCAAAATCGTGGACGGCTACATGTCATGCATAGATTTTATGTATAGGTAAATGGAATAAAAAAGAAAAAACTTAAAACTGATTATGAAGATTGCTTTGGCGGGAAAATCCACGCCTGTGGTGGCACTTAGCGCCACCTCTTGCTCTGCACCCGCAAAACAGTATTATTACATGTCCCGATCCCGGATATCACGGAAGTACTGATTCCCCGCCAGAAATACAGCAGTGAATGAAACGAAACAACACTAAACTTGAAACAAAAAATCCTTGATGAATGCGCGCTGAGCGCGCACCGCGGCGCGACCGATCGCCTGCCACCTGCGTACCACCCCGCACCACGCACCTACCTATAACCGTGACAAGGCAAATGCTTGCGCAAACAGCAAAAAAACCGCATGTTGATGAAGCAAAAGCGGAAAAAAATATTGCAAAAAAGAAAATGATTATGCATTCCCGCCTCCGGTGGCACTACGAGCCACCGAAGCGTGCCAGCCACCAAGGATCTCGCACTGTCGACCGTGAAGGCGCCCAAGTCAATCTAAATCAGCCAAACAATTTTGCTGCGGCAAATACGAATTCTATGCAAGTAATTCACCAGACAAGTGCTTCGTCCTCGCTGCTGCTGTCGGGAAAGCCGCCAGGGGGCTCGCACAGCTCACAGCCTCCGTAATCTTCGCTGCGTGGAGGAGGGTTGTTGCTGTTGGGATGCTTGCAATGTTTGCAGAGCCAGATCTCGCCTCCTTCGGAATTTGCGACCCCCTCGTCCCAGTCGCTGTCCTTTTGATCTTCCTCATGATCTGACTCCTGGTAATTCACCGGCCGAGCCGCCCTCCTCTGTCGCTTTGCTGCTCCGCCCCGCCCAGCGGGACGTGAGCCTCGCACTGCCGCTCCGGAGGAAGGGCCACCACGCGCTGCGTTGCCCGGCTGCTTCCTTTTCCGGCCTGCTTTTTTATTTGCTTTCTTTTTGCTGCTTTTGCCTGCGCCACCTTCGGTATTGCCGCCGTCGCCGTTGCCGTCGCGTCCCTTGTGGCTCGCCATAGCGTCCTCCAGTCTCTGCTGAAGGTCGGCCACCTTACCCTGCGTCGACAGCCCTAACCTTTTCAGCAAAGCGATACATTCGGGCTTGAGCATTTGGGTGAACCTTCCCTTTGCCTTGCTCTTTGCTCTCCCGCTGGCAGCAGACACCGAGTTGAAGTAGCTCTGCTTTTCCTCGTAGCTCATGCCATCGGTCGCTCCGGACTTCACGTGTATCGCCAAGGCTGGCTCCCCCAAGCTCTGATGCTTGGACTTGCACCGCTCGTCCTTTTTATGCGCAGGTACGGGGTACTTCAAGCTCTGGGTGCACTTCTCGCACCGCTTGCCCTCCTTAGCATCCTTGTCTTGGCGTAAATCCAACATAATGCGGTCACGGAACTCAACATCGCTGTGAACCGCGCCGTAGGCCACACCAGGCGTAAAAATTTTACCCTCATCTGTTGGCCGGTAGTAAACAAATGAGCGCAGCTCCTGAAACATCCACGTCGCAACCTTCCGGGGATTCTCCTTGTTCTTGCTGATCCACGCTTCGATCACGTCCCTGTCGTGACCGTAGTACCGATGGTTCTCAAACCCTGCTTTTGCAGCTGCAAGAAGCCAATCCTCAACGATATCGAAACCACGGCCCTGCTCAAGCTGACTCGTGAGAAATACCTTAGTGTGTATGCCTTTGTCCGCGTCGCACACGTTCCAGGCATGCCCGCCGCACAGCATATCTGAGCGCATCTCAATGTTGTACTTCTGCCAGAACCTACAGCCAGACTGCATTCAATCAGCTGGTGCGTGACATACTAAATACTTGGATTCCGCCATGATGCACTCTCTGTTATGGAAATCGCCCCCGCCATCGCCTGTGCGGATGCCCGGGCCCGGAAGAGATGACATCTCTCCGCTGCCTCCTTCCTCCTCAGTTCGCATGTGGTAATCCCATATATACCGAGTCGTGGCGCCGGAATGCTCACATCTCATAATATTATTGATGTATTCATACTGCAGCTCCCCGTCCGTCCGCCGTGTGACGCGAGTGAACAACAAATCATTCATCTTCACGCCTGTTTCGGAGTACCAAGATATGTAGTCCTGATAGACTACCCAAGCGCCAAGCCCAGGTTCAAGCAGATCGATCTGTCGCGTGATGTGGCTGCACATGCAAAAGTCTCACAAACAAGCCGAATGGAAGCTGGGAGTGACCTTCGCTGCACCTTGTACTGCGCGTCGTGTCTCTCGCACTTTTTGATTTTTTCCTTAAGGTTTTTGATCTTTTCCAAGTTCCGCTTCTCCTCTGTCAAAGCTTCCTCTCGCAATAGCTCGGCCTTCCATTTGTCCCAGTTGTCGTGCCACTTGCAAGGGACTGTTTGGTAATGCAACGAAACAGAACATCCTCGACCTTCAGTATCTTACCAACAGTCTTGTGATTGCGAGGGACATAGTTGTGGTGGCATACATCGGTGCTTCCTGGCCTGACGCAGCCTCCCTTACAAAGATATGCAGCTGAGTTTTGCTCATTCCACTTTCCACCCCGCATAATGTGCGCCAAGCGCTCGAAGCCCCCTGACTCCTCCACCATTTGCGCGTAGATTTGAGGGTGGGCTGTGGTTCTGAACCAATTAAAAAAGGAGTCCAATGATCCAAACCAAAATGCAGCGTTAGACCCTGACTTCCCAGCCAAGTTCTCTTTCACAACAGAAGCAGTGATCCGCTTCTCCATCGGTGTGATCTTTTCTCGCTCGGCGTTCGCCATCACTTGCTGTGAAAAGATGTCAGGCTTCTTCAGTTTTACCCCTTCCTGCAGATTGGCGTCAGCATCTCGAACAGCTTTTGCTGCTTTGCGCGCAAACCGATCGCTGATTGAAGTAAAGATTTCTTGAAATTGGTTTGAGGTCATCTTCCCTCGAAGCTTCCCAACAAAAGCCTGCTTGTGAGCTGATCGATAGGGAAAACTCTGCACAATTTCTTTGACAGCCTTGGCAGCTGCAGCTTCCGCTTGCCCTTGCTGTACTAGCGCTGATACTTGGGGGAACTGCTCCTTGCCTTTCTTAGATAAAAGTAAGCACATCAGTCGGTCATCCGTCATCCCATCGAGACTCTTACTTGAGCGCATCTTTTCCTGGTATCTCCTGCTCCTTTCCAAAGTCTTACGGTGCCGAACATCGACTAGCGTCTCATCAAGTCGCTTCCTGGAATGATGGCCGCTATGTGCACTAGATTCAGTATCTGACACGCCCCCGGAAGAGAATGCAGATCCACTCGATGGGCTCAACATATTGAATGAAGCAAGGGCTGACGGTGCGACTTCTGACACTCGAGAACTAGCTCGTTGTTCCACTAGCTCCACCTTTGCAGACAGCGGTATAGAGGACCGACTCCTTGCTACAGCAGACTGTACTGCCGACTGGCTTATGGTTGATTGGGTGGCTAATCTGGCTAGGAACGACATGGCATGCCTCTGGGACAGCAACAACAAGCAGTTCATACTCACAATCACATTGTTCGTATAGCACCGAATAGAGCTTTCCAAAGGCTGAAGCCTCCAAGCTGAAAAGGGTCGAGATTGGGATGCCGACTACAGCACAAGTGGGATGTAACATAACAAGAGAAGAGGTGACGACCTGCAAGGGTGTGTCACTAGTGGCTCGCTCTGCACAAACGTGTCACAAGGGTGCTTTTTCAAAGCTCCTAAACTCACCGTACCGTACAGGGAATAGTGGCATTCGGCGGGTTTCTTTGGCATTTCTCCTTAAGTTTGAGAGCATTCCCGCTTCAACTAGTTCAAGTGCTGTTCCTGTTATCCCACTGCCTTTCGCATGCCCAAGGAGAAGATTATTGTAGAAACTATCGAGGCCTATCGTGTGGAAAGAAAGGATGGACAGCAGACGGTGTTTGTGCAAGTGAATAACGACGAGACATGGCAACCGCTAGGCGACTGCAAAATTGACACTGCAATCACGATGCAGTACAATGATTTTCCAAGCCCAGATCCCAATGTGCCGGCATGGGACATAAAAGAAGACAATATGGTCTTTCGATACGCCCGCAAGGAAAAGCCAAAGTTCGCAGTCTCACAGGAAAGCCAAAGTTTTTTGACCCTAGCCTGGCAGAACAAAAGACGACTCATAGTCGCAGAGCTAGGGCAAAGCGTCAGCAGCCTGCTTCAGCTGAAAAAAAGGATGACTCGCACGTGTCAGAAGCTGAACAACAGCCGAAAAAACGCCTGGAGGGCAAACCTTCTCAAGCCACGAAGAAGGCACAATCGCAGCAGAATGTTTGCTGCTTCATACATACATAGTTAGGAAAGTAAGCAAGTAAGTTCGTAAATAAATAAATAAATAAATAAATAAACAATCAAATCAGGAAATGAATGATGAGGCACGGCAAAATACGTACATGCATGCATGCAACAACAACAAAGCATACATACATATATTGCATGCATACCTACACGCATGCACACATACATACATACATAGTTAGGAAAGTAAGTAAGTAAGTTCGTAAATAAACAAATAAATGAATAAATAAACAATTAAATAAGGAAATGAATGATGAGGCACGACAAAATACGTACATGCATGCATGCAACAAAAACAAAGCATACATACATATATTGCATGCATACCTACACGCATGCACACATACATACATACATAGTTAGGAAAGTAAGTAAGTAAGTTCGTAAATAAACAAATAAATGAACAAATAAACAATTAAATAAGGAAATGAATGATGAGGCACGACAAAATACGTACATGCATGCATGCAACATCAACAAAGCATACATACATATATTGCATGCATACCTACACGCATGCACACATACATACATACATAGTTAGGAAAGTAAGTAAGTAAGTTCGTAAATAAATGAATGAATAAAGAAATAAACTATTAAACAAAGAAATGAATGATGAGTAACGAGAAAGCAACAACAACTATGCATACATGCACGCATACATACACGCATTGAATACATACACTCATACATACATACACACATACAAGAGAAAATCAATAAATAAATAAATAAATAAATAAATAAATAAATAAATAAATAAATAAATAAATAAATAAATAAATAAATAAATAAATAAATAAATAAATAAATAAATAAATAAACAAATAAACAAATAAACAAATAAACAAATAAACGAATAAACGAATCGTTCTTGCAGTGGTCGCCCGGCCGTAAGCAGCGTGGTGGGAGGCGTGGCAGCAAAAAGGCTGCTGGACCAGTTTCACCTCGTGTCGATTTCTCTGAAGCGCTAGCTGCCACTGGGTACTGTCATCTCTTGATGTCGTTTTCTCATGGCATTGGCATATTTTGCAGTGACGAGGCAAAGGAGGGTCTTGAGGAGACGAGCGCATCAGCTCCCAGGCAGGAACGGTATTAGTTTTGCAATTTCTGGTGTTTGCATGCTGCGTAATGTGATTGCATTGCAGGGTGATACCAGCAGCACACAGCCCCCCGCCCCCACCACCGCCGGACAGAGATGATGTTTTGGAAAAGCTCAAGCACTTGAGCGCAATTTCCGCATCGGCCAGGGCTGCTTTGTTGAGATCGGACGAAGTTTTTACACACAATCTGGATGCACTGCAACTTCCTGAAGAGGATGAACAGCCAGAGCCGGTGCCACTGTCGGTCCAAAAACCAAAATTATCTCTCTTCGGTGCTTGGGGAGACTCCATTAAAAGCAAGTCGATCGCGGATAAGGCGGGCGACGCCGCGGACGAGAAAGACGGTAAGGGCACGCATACGGAAGATCTTACGGTGAGCGCTAGCACGGCGGACAAGAAAGACTGTAAAGGTACGGAGGACCAAGCCGCGATCGATGATGCCGATACCGCCGCCAACCTAAAGCTCATAGCTGAGCAAAAAGCAGCAGATGATGCAGCACGAGCGGCCTGGGAACAAGCGAAGAAAAATTATAAATTCTGGGAGGTCAGGCCCGCAAAACAGTATTATTATAAATTTCCAGCCGGAATGAGCGCAACCGAACAGGCGCAACAACAGAAAGGGTACTAACTGTTTCTGTTTTTTTCTTGCTCTTCACACCCTCCCCGTGTCCCTACTGCAACGATGTCTAGACTTGTGATAGCGTACTCTGTGGGCACAGCTGTGGAGTACTTCGCGTGTGTCGACAGCCAGTACTGGAGCAACCTCGGGCTGAACCTGACCGTAATTTCCTGCTTTGATAGCATGCACTGCAGTCCACCCCCCTCCTACCCGTACGCAGGCGAATGGGTATTGACAACGATGGTGCCCCCGGCCATATGCCTTGTGCTTGGGTAAGCAATGCTGCACATACAGACATGCTATCGCTGTATCTGTTGCTTGCATAGTCCGGGCCGTCGCCTGCAACAGGACCCGCTTGGCAAGTTTATACTTCTGGCGAATTCCATAAACACGCGATCGTGCTTGGTCGCGATTGAGACCACTCCCGCTGGAGCCAGCGAACGCACTTTTGCTTTGTCCTTTTTGGTGGAGGCAGACATAGATGCAGTGGCCACGAAGAAAGACCAGAGCGAGCACAGAGGCCGTGCCAGAGACAGCTTTCTGCAAGAGTGCGTATATCCCCTACTGGAGCCGCATATTCAAGCAGCGAACGGTCGCTTGCCGAAAGACGAGCGCTTCCTCCCATTCCGCGCTATCGCGCCACCGTGGTCGCTCAAACCCCCCCAAAGTCAGTGCAGACGCGAAGGCCTCTGCCTCCAGCACCGCCCTGAGCGCATCCAGCAGTCAGGGGTAAGCAACAGCAGCTTGTCTGCCATTGAAAATGATGCAAAATTTATTATGCGCAGGATAGTATTGCGTCCCGCAAGGTCAGGTGCAAGTCGGTATTGCCAAAGGGCGAGGTGCGCGTTGTTGCAATGGATTCGTTCGTTGATCCAGAGGGAAGAGATCCTCTAGAAGGTTACGGGGTGCAGCTAGTTCCCATCAACGGAGCTCGGTACGGGAACATTGGGCTGCGGGAGGGCGAGGAGCTCGGCGGATTCGGGAGGGAACTGCTGCTACAATTTTGGGGCAACTGCTATGATGAAAAGGTGGATCCCGCAGGCTTCTCTGCTGTTTTGGCAAGTCCGGGCGACAGCACGCTCAAGATCGGTGGCAAGCTCTGGTGCTTTACCAAAGCACATCGCAAGGAAGTAGCAGAGGATCGTTCCCAGCCGCCATGCAACGCAGGCGCGCTGATAAACCATGCGCCTGAGGGTTCAGGTGCAAACTGCACCTGGATTCTGCCGAAAGGCAAGAGAAATCAATACCCCATCCTCAAAATGACGGACAACCTCGTGTACGGCGGTTTTTTTTTATTTGACTACGATGGCCAGAAGGGCTCTATGTATTGGCCCCAGCACGTTGCGGGAGTAACGCCCCGGGACATGCCTCTGGCGGCGGATGCGGACAGGAAGTTGATTTGGCCTCACTTCAATAAGCCTTCGCCTGCACCCCAGAACTTCGAGGTAAGAGCCTGCACCCACACAACACAAAACATGCTTGCACTCTCACAGCTACCTGCAAAGAAGACTGCAGCTGGTAAAAAAGTTGGAGTCGGTGGCAAGGGTGGCAACCAGACGCACCTGCCAACTTGCCTTTGCCCGACGTGCCCCCTGGGCATCAAGAAGCGCGCCAAGGCAAGAGCCAAGCTTGCTGCTGCTAATAATACTGAAGCGCGCGCGCAAGGTAATAAGCTTGCCGTGCACAATCTGATGTGATGGGTACCTGGTTTTGATTTAGAGGAAACGGACGAGGAGGATTCGGATGATGAGTCGGAAGATTCGGATGATGAGTCGGAAGATTCACCCTTGCAGTCACCTAAAAAGAAGAAAGTGAAGCGTGGCACTGCAAAGGAAAGTGGTTCAAAGCGGCCGGACGGGCAGACCCCGATCCAAGGGGGAGGTGATCGTCAGGTATGCGCCCCAGGCTGTCGATGCCCGCGGTGCCGCCAGTCGCAACGCGTCCCCGGGCATGGAGAAGGGTGCGATTGCACAGGGTGCGTACCACATGGCAAAGGGTGCAAATGTGAGGAATGTGTACCAGATGCTAAGCATGGCAAAGGGTGCAGATGCAAGGAGAAGTGCGCGCCCCCATCGTCGCCGCCGCATGTGGTCCCCTTTGCAATCCCCCCGTCCTCCCCGCCCGACCAGCTTGGCGGATATGGAGGTCAACAGCCTGCGTTGTCACCTGTTTTCCAGCCAGCAGCCGGTGGAGGCCGTGGAGGCAGCGGCCTTGCGGCGTATCTGGCATACTCACAGCAGCAAGCAACGTCGTATTTGTCACACAGTCAACAGCAAAGTACCTCGTTTCTGAATTACATGGCAGGGGGTAACTCTCGGCTTGAGTAGACCGTTAGCGCGTGCAAGGTAGCATACTCGCCTCCGGTGGCGCCACAAGTGCCACCGGAGGCAGGAGAGAGCATTAACTTTCATTTTCTCTCTTGACTTTACTGTTTATGATTGATTTCGTTGTGTAATTTGTGTTGTACCGCGCTAGGATGCGGACTTGCCCTCCTGACGTGGGTATCACGGGTGGGGGTGGCGCGGTAGCCTGCGTACGCAGTCCGGTGGCGCTCCAAGTGCCACCGGAGGCGGGAAAACACAGACAATTTATAATTTGCTTTCTTTTTGCAGCTTTGCGTCGTTTTGTTACTTAATTCGCGGCTACACAGCCTGGGGAAGCGGACTTTACCGTCAGGCACATAGCAGTCTGGAATGTATAGTACAGCTATCTTTGCGTTGCCGTAGGCTATATTTAAGTAGTCAAAATGCATTATTATATTAATGTAAACAAATAAAAGTTGTTTTTGCTATTTACTACGACTTTTAATAACATAAAAAGCATGCCGGTAGTGACTACGCAAATTTGTGCGATCCTTACGACCTACGACCTTCCGGCCCTTCGTATCAGGAAGAGGATCATATCGAGACTCGATTATGGGAGATCTCGTATCCTAAGTATGTCACACTCGTCTTGGCAAGTTGACACTTCTTTAGATTGCACTTCAGGCCAAAAGCTCCGATGCGCCTGAATATATCGGACAAATGATCGATATGCTCCTCCATTGTGTTAGAGTATACGATAATGTCATCGATATAGCAAAATGCATATTCTCCCGCCTTCTGTCCCCGCCTTCTCATAAAGCCTCCAGTCAGACAAATCATCGTACTGACTGCTCAACATCTTCTGCATCGCCCTCTGGAAAAAGTCCTGGGGCTTGCTTGAGGCCCATCGGAAGCACTTTCCATTGGTATATTTCCATACCCACCACAAACGCCGTCAGCCATCTGGACTTTTCCTCCAGTGGTATCTGCCAGAAGCCATTATTAAGGTCAATGACCGAATAGAATTTTGCATTCCGCAGTACTCTCCTTCCTTCTTCTAATGTCGGGAGAGGATTTCTCTCTTCCTCCAGCACCTTGTTAACACGAGCATAGTTAACTGTCAGGCGCCATTCTCCTCCTGGCTTCGGCACTATTCTCGGTTGTGAGACTATTGGAGATGTTGATCTCTCAATAAAGTCCTCATTGAGCAGCTGTCTTGCTAGCTCCTCCGCTATCTTCGCCTCATGTATACTCAAATTTGCCCTTCGTGGTGCCGGTGACGGCTCCGCACCCGGTATTTTGTAAATAACCGCAGTGAAATCTTCAGGCTTGACACCACCTACATGTGGAGGGTAAACAATTTCCTTGTTCGCCTCTAATTTGGCTTTTAAAGGCTCCTTCTCCTTCTCCGTACCTACTCCTTCTTCCAATATTTTCCGCGCCGCCTCTTGAAAATCTTCATCAGACATCTGCTTATGTTGCTTGAGGGGTTCTCTGTCCTCCTCCAAGCCTAAGTCCTCTTCCGAGAAGAAGGCGAAAGAGAAGGCGGAGTTCGAGAAGACGATGAGACTGGAGAGAATGAAAGCAAAAGTGAGTGGTGCAAAGGCATACCCTCCGACATATTTGACCCCACCAGCTCCTGCCCCACCAGCCCCTGCACCCCCGGGCTCAACTACGGTGGTGGTCACAAACACGGAGAAGAAGGACAGACAGAACATCATAAATGCCTTCAAGGGGAAGAAAGGAGGAGTGGCAAGTCTCATGCTATATGCCAAGATGAGCTCAGACAAAGACTCTGATGCTTCGCTTTTGAGCAAGCTCAAAGAGATCAATGCCTGCATGAAGGCTTTTCCTTGCGACGAAACGCAGGAATACGAGGCCCTTGTTACTGTTTTTGACCAATCTCTAGTCTTGGAGGGATTTGATCTGACACAGTACAAGTTTTTGAGAAAGAAGGAGGAGATTAAGAGAAACAATGCAACAGGCCTATACGCTCAGTGTGAACTGGCGGTGGCCACACTCATTTCATATTTTCAATCTCATGGATACCAGCATCTCTGCACTGGTACTCTCATAGGATTTGAAATCTTTGAGACAGTGGCGATGAGTTTGAGGAGTGCTGTTGGCTTGGCGGCGACCCTTGCGGAGGTAGTTTCCTCCTATGGGCTATTCTATGGCCGCAAGTCGATCATCCTCTATTTCTTCTCGGCGTTACACACAGTTAACCCGAGTAAGCTTACTCAGCTCATACAACAATGCTCGACGTTTAGCTCAGTGAAGTCCAAGAACTTCCTCGAGACACACGTGTTCGAAAATACGGTTCAAAGCGCTGCTCCGTCAGCACTGTTTCAAGAAGTGATGAGTGCATGCTCAAACATGGACTCGCTCACGGAGGCACATACGGCACAGGCAGGCGGTGTACCTGTTGGCGCACAAGCCACGTACACAAACAGAGTTGCCGGTTGGAAGAGACAGAGAGAGCCAGACCTGAAGACCCCATGTTGGAGGTGGTTCGCGGGCTTGCAGTGTAAGGCACAGATGGAGAACAGAGACTGCTCTTTCAATCATGATAGGCAGAACCCAACAGCAAGGGCGAATTTTCTGAGCAGGACGGAAGGCAAGGAGCCGGGCCTTTTCAACATGCTTCAGATTGCCGCTGCGAACGAAGGTTGGTACGCCAATATGTGTGATGATGAGGAGTTACGACAGGCGATCATTGCCTATGTGGAGAGGATGAAGGAGAAGAAGGAGGAAAGGGAGAGACAAAAGAACATAAAGGCCTCTCAAAGAGGACAAGGAGGAGGAGCAGGAGCAGGAGGACGAGGAGGAGGAGGAGGAGGAGGAGGAACATGGAGAGGAGCCTCGAGGTGGCAGGGAACCCCTCAGAGAGGAAGAGGAGGAGGTCGGGGATATACCCCTTATGGAGGGAGAGCTGTTCGAGCTCCAGCCCCCCCACCCAGAGGAGGAGGAGGCTCATGGGCAAGCTCCAACCCAAATTTCGGTCGAGCTCAGGCCTACAACACTGCCTCGGAGACCGATACGTCATCCTACCCGGACACTACTCAAGGTAATCGTTTCGAGGTGGTGGAATGACTGGGGGGGGAAGAAGAGAGGAAGGAGAAGACTGTGAAGTTTAACCCTAAAGTCACAGTGCTTTCTAATGCTGTTGTGCAGACTGGGCCAACGCTTCCTCTGTGAAAACAAAGATGTGGGTACACAGAGACTGCAGCCCCAAGGTAGTCTCATACCCGTTCATACATCACGGTTACCAATGATAACTGATGCAAATAGGAAGGCGAGACTTGCGATGGAGGCGAGGAGGCCAATGGCAGACGTATTGCCTCGGCCAAGCAAACAACCACGAACAGACTCAATGTCTACGATCGCGGCGGGTAGCGAGCAAAAAGACAATGTGTGTACTCAAGTACCACAAGACAATGTCGCTCACATAGTAAACGCACCAGTACCGCAGAATAATAAAAATGTTAATGAGGTGAAGCAGGAGGAGAAGAAGGAGGAGTTGAAAAACTTAGAGACAAGACTCCAAAATTTGGAACGTAAAGTTCTTGTTCTCGCAGCCAATATACACAGGCCCGATGCTCTGTGTTATACGGAACTTTATTGTGAAACATTGAAGACAATATTAAAAGTTGGTAATGATACGATGGCGAATATTAATATTGTCGGCCGGAAGTTTTTTACTCGATACCGGGACTGGGTGGACGGAAATAAAAAAAATTCGACTGGCACTCTGAAGGGAGTGGGTAGCCGGACGGTCATCACAGGAATCATCACACTGACCTATAAATTAAAATCCGCACGAGTATACCGCATGGACCTTTATGTCGTCCCCGGTTACCAAGGGTCAATATTACTATCGTATGACCAATTGGCTACGATGGGGGCTGTGATTGATTGCGCCGCACGGCGAGTGATATATGGAGTAAAAAGAGGAGAAAAGAACGATATTGATCCCTTCAACGCTACTGACTCTTATGAGGCTTATGAGCTGAGTCTAGCGACGGATCACAAAAAGATGGCCATCGCACATGAGGCACTTGAGGTGTACGTTTACCCCCATGTCGTAAGACCGGATGAGCTGTCCTGGACCGACAATTGGGAATCCCAAGTGTGCACTGTCACAGTTCCGACATCCCATTGGGACAAAAAGTCTATTGATGACTTAATCGAGAAGCGAAAGGAGGAGATTATATGTGTCGCACAAAGAAGCCCGTCGTTGGCGAGATTCGCGGAAGGAGTAGGAACAGATGTCCATATTACTAACGGATACTGTTTCCATGCGAAAGTAGGAGAAGAAAAAAGGGAGGCGTTTGTACCAAGGAGAACGGGGAGAATCCCGGATACTCCACCAGAAACTATTAAAAGTTTTATTACTGATTTCTGGGGTGACGAGCCGACGTGGCCGTGCCTCCTTATGCAGTAACGCACCCATCAACAGTCTGATCTTGGTCAGAACTCTGTCGGTCTTCTCTAACTCATCAATCACAGGATGAGTTTCTCCTGCTGCCTTAATGCTTTTTCCCATCTCTGCCTTCCCCTCCTCCAAGCCCTTCATTTCCATCGTAAAAAAATGAAATATGCCACTCGAGTTTTTCGAACCCAGATTGGTCTTCATTTTTGTTACATCGACTGCCTCCTGACCAGTCGCGAGGAATCTGGCTATTGCTCTTGGGTGTGTGTACTGGAGGTAACCCTCACATCGTGGGCCGTATGAACGTTCCCAAATCAGGGTTTGAGTGTACACCCCAAAGATAGCATCGAGTAATTCAAGGTGGGTGTGTGTGTCCCCAAACTTGATATGCTGTATCTTCTTTCTCTTTCTGGATCAGAGACCAGTTTGCCGAGGAGCTGTGCTGTGTTTGATAATAGGATATAGACATCCTTTTTAGCACGACTTTTCTTTCTTCTTTGATCCTGAGGGATCCACACATAGGTATCTTTCTCTCCCCCCATCTTGTTATCAAACTCTTCTTTAGTGAGGTCATAGTGGTCTTGCACCCACTGTTGTTCCTCCACTGTGATCTCCTCTCCATCACTATGAATCAAGTCGATCATTTTTCGTCCTCCTCCTCCCGTGTAGGCAGGTGGTATGGGATTACCATATGCTCCTCCTCCTCCCGTCTCTTCTTGTTCAAATCCTCCTTCATCTTCGTTCCTCCATATCTTCCTTCATCATCCCAGCCCTCTTCTACTCCTCCTCCTACTCCTTCATCTCCTCCTCCTCCTCCTCCTTCATTCAGTCCTCTTCCTCCTCCTCCTGCTTCTTCTTCTTCTCTTCTTTGTTCTGCCTCCGAGAATTCACTCACTTCGGCGGTCTCTGTCGACATGATGTCGTAGTAGTAATTAACAGGAGGACAGTGTCAGCACCTATGTTTGGTTTTTGTTCGTTTGTGTTCTGTTCCTCCTTCAGTTGATTGACTAATGAAGAGAGAAACTAATAGAGAGGGTAGAGTGAGATTCCCTGTCCTCTATGAAACACTGTTTGTATGTTTGTTTTTGTTTGAGAAAAATAGTCTTTGAGACTTTCTCCGATTTCTTGTTCTCCTTACTCAGATTACTTTCTCCTTCTTTTCTATATTGTATCTAGTATGAGGCACTTGGACCTACACACAGATAGTAATAGAGAAGCTAGAAAAGCTCTCCTTGAGAAGTCGACAGTCGGTCGGATAGGTTCTCAGAACTACCTTTAGAAAACGATGAGAGAGTTGCAAAAATACTCTGACGTATGTGTGAGATAATGCAGATAAATGCACAAACTAGAAGGGTAGAGTGTTGTGCTCCTGTCCCTATGCTTGTTTGTGTTTTGTGTGTGTTCCTTCACTCTTCTGTCCACCTCCTTCTTCTTGGTCTCTGTGTGAGACAGCAAGAACGACAGAGAGTTTGTATCTGATGTCTCCTTGTGAGCACACAGATATGGATTGGGCTAGAGGGTACGAGACACCTGCTTGAGACCAATCAAATTATTTGTTTTGTGAAAAAGTTATGAGGGAGCTGTGTTGGAGTATTTGTTTTCGTCTGACGTCCCCGTGTGAGACAGGTCAGTGAAAATTCACTCTGTTGCCTGTGTGGCAAAGCAGAAAGAAATCACCCTAGTGTCGGCCGGCCCGTACATTACATAGTGGCATCAAGTGTTGTCCGGCTTGTCGTTACTTGACTCTCATGCTTGGTCTGCCCCTCTACAGTTGAGGTACGACTAAGTGTCAGAGTAGCTGTTCCGGTTACATCTGGAGTCGCTAACAAAAATTGAACGGGGTTTTGCTTTTGCTTTTCGTGAGGTTCACGAAAAGCTCAAGTTCTCACGTTTTTCTTGCCTTGTTTTTCTTGAGGTTTTTACACCTCGGAATTTCCGACAGAAAAGGGTGTTGACCTTTTTCAAGTTTTGCTTTAGACAGTTGAGCTCTCCTTAGGGGGAGAGGGATAGAAACAGATTGTGTGTGAGGTGTAGGAGCACGCACATTTGTTTTGTATTCGGTTGGAGGAAACAGGTGTCGCCAGCATAACTCATAAGCTGTGTGTGGAGCAGTTGTGTGTGTGTGCTGTGTGTGTCATTTGTTGCTTTCTCACATCTCTCTTCTCTTTCTCATTTCGATATGTTACCACGTGAGAATAGGAGGAGGATGTTGACAGCAAGCAGCCCTTATTCTACACCAGCGTATACTAGGGGGGGGGGGGGGTGGGTCTTTGGTACCTTCCTCTCTTGGTACACGTTTTATGGGGGCAGGAGCCCTCACAGCGTCGAGTTCGTCGACAACAGGGGGAACACCTCCCTCTTTGCACTTCATCTCTGCTCGTCTGGAAGACGATTTGAAGACGATGTGGCAGTTTCGTCTCACAGGTGATAGTTGGGCGGACCAGTTACCGTCCACAAAGGCATTGCAGACTGTCAGACAATGCATTAATGCTATCTCGCCTGGTTCGACGAGGAACGTGTGGGACACACTTGTGATCGGACGCACCACAGTGGCCAATGTTATGGTGGCAGCAGAGATGGTGGTTCAGATTGCAGAAGCTGTGGGCATGGGGACCCACTACTGGACGCCTGAGAGGCTGGATGCGTCCAGATTGATGGCATCAACGGAGGGAATGGTCGATCTCAATATAGCGAGGTTGGGACAAGTCCAAGCTGAAGCCTGGGGCACCACTGCCATGGCTGGAGACCTTTCTCGTGACTTTGTCAAACGTCGCGGACAGCCTGTGTACGACTTGGTTGGCTGTTGGCCGTCTTGGAATGTCTTGGATCAAGGGCATCCAAGATGGACTGAAGTGCAAAAGTTTGCTCAGTTTCACAGTCAGGTTTGGGCCAGAGTGTCACCCACTGTGCACGCAATGGGCAACTTTATTTTTCGGCCCAAGAGTGGTGTTGGGGCTAAAGTGCTCTCAATAGACGACGTGTTCACGCCCATTTTCGACGCAATGGATGGCTTCTGGGACAAGGCAGTCTCAGGGACAAAGCCCACTTGGGCTACAGCGGGATCGTCTGAAAATCTCGTCACGTTGGAACGATTGCTGGTAGTGGATGCCATCGTTTATATGGCCAAAGCTTTTTATCATTTTGCTGTGGCTTGGGATGGCCAGGCAGAACGACGAAAGCTTGCGGTTTCGTCATGGAACCGTAAGATGGAAAAGAACGACGAGGAACGACGTCGTACTATTGAACGTCACCAGAAGGATGTGGACCGCCTTCTGGGTGACCAAAAGGCTTTTGCTCTGGACAATCAGAAGGTTGCAATTCCTAGGCATATCTCTGAGCTTCGTATGTGGCTGACAGAGGTACGTCGGGTCTGTCGTTCAGCTAACATTTATACGCCTGAGGATGTGGCCATAGTGGCTGATAGGTTCTTTCGTTGTCAGTCATCGGTGGACAACGAATGGCTTATGCAAAGCGAGGTGTGGGCAGCTTTTTGGGGAAAGCTGCAGTCTACTCGGTTCGACGCCATGTGTGTCGATAGTATTGGTCTGATGCTCGCAGAGAAGATGGGCTACCATGTTTTTGCCTCTAAGTCACAGGAGGTCAGTCAGCTGCAGGCGGAGGTCAAGTGGATGGTGAATAAGAAGCCTGTACTCCACTACATGTTCCAGAGGATAATGGACATGGTGATTATGCTCACACCTGCAGAAGCCTTCAAATTGACGGCTGTGGCATTGTTCGATCTGAACAATCAAGTCTTTATTAAGATGGCGAAAGAGATTCAGACGGACACAGAGGTATGGGAATACCTCCTCAAGGGTACTGGAAAGTCTACCCCTGAGGCCAGTCCGGAGATATGGAACGTGGATGAAGACGTGTTGGGGAAAGTCATGCGTCGAGTCCAGAAAACCATCATCGATGAGTGGAAGTGGTCGGGTCCGAGGTCAGGGACTCCCACTCAAGGTAATCAGAACCAGGGGGGAGGGGATGGTGCGGGACCATTCGAGCCCGGGGATGAAGTTTATTGGGGCCAGGGGTACTCGCGCAGGGGACCTCAGTTCTATGGTCAGAGACCCCAAGGGGGGCCGGGGCAAGGTCGTCAACGGTTCCAGAGGTCATACTACAACCCCAGGGTGCATAGACCGTTGTGCATGAAGAAGGCGGGAGCCTTGTGGCTCAAATCGGGAGCCATGTGCAAGAGCAATTGCCAGAATTTTCATCCTGAAGGCTGGGATGACTCGGTGCAGAAGGAATTCTTGAGGAAGGTACGCTACGACTATCCAGTGGGTCCCTTCCATGGCTTGTTGAATACGAATAAGTATTCGCAGGAGCTCAAGAACCTTCAGGATCGTGATCGGAAGGCATACGATCAGAAGGGATGGACGGATCCTGGTGAGGCACCTTATTTGAAGGGTGAATGGGAAAAGTTCAGGGTATGGAACCCTCTCACTTCAGATGGCGGCGACGCACCGGCGTCTATGGGAAGAGATATCCCGGGCAGGCACGGGAATGAATCCGTGGACCCCTCATGGAATTTACGGGGGTCATCGGATGCGTCCTCAGCAAGGTCGGCTGCTAGTTCTTCGTCGAGCTCGTCGTCTAGTTCGAGCGATCGGTCGGATCGAGGGCACCTTGACAACCGACGTAGTCGTTCAAGGTCAAGAGATCGTCGTAGTGATCGTGAGGTCACTCATGTATCGGGCGGTCGTCATTACGACGAGAGGGATGAAGCCCGAGATCGACGAGGATACGATCGAGGAGGGCATGTTCGTGGCGGATACGACCGAGGACGACGCGATTCACGGGATCGAGATAGGTCACCGGAGCGGAGCCGAGATCGATCTCCACCGCGACGTCGGGGAGGGCGTTCAGATTCACGGGAACGTCCCAACTCAAATCGGAGCCCGCAGTGGGGCGGCAATCAGGGTAGTTCCCTTTTTCCTAGTGCAAATGTGTATGGGGGGGGGGGTGCGGGAACTTTTCCCTCATCGCATATGCAGCAGGCGGGAGCAGGTGCTTACTATGCGGGTCCAGCTCCGGGGCAGCAGTTACCAGTAGGCTACGGGCAGCCGATGCAGCAGCAGTTCTACCAAGGGCAGCCACAGCAGCAGGTGGTTGCTTATGGGGGACAGTCTTACATCCCTCCAGCACCAATCTTGCCTGCTCCTGGTATGCCGATGGGAGGCGGTCAGGGGACCGTCGGAGGGCAGATGCCTCCGCAGCAACAAGTCCAGGGTATGGCGTTTGGTATAACGCTAGTGGACATGTTGGTGAATGTGCAGGGCAAAGCATTAATGCAAGTGCGGGGCCAGGGATCCCAGGAGGCAATCCCAGCGCCTGACTCGGAGGTCGGGAGGGAGAATAAGTCGGGTGAGTTGCCTGTCGGCCACGGAGGCGACATGGTTACTCATGACCTGCGATTTGATGATAGGACACGCGTGGTAACGCGGGGAGTCCAGGAAGCTACGGACGCGGTGGCCTTGGAAGGCCAGGATGGACAGAATGAGCAGGTTGAGGACCTTGATAGTCACAGGGACACTCTATGTCCGGTGATGAATAAAGGCACGGACCTTAATGTGGAGTTAACGTCGGAGGCACTTGATAGTAAATATTTTGGTGGTTATGAAGCACTTTCAGCGGACGGGTGTGGCCCGGGGAAAGCTGAATTGCCTTTATTATTCACTAAAATTTTTATTGAGGATGTACAGCAGGAATGCATTGTGGGCAATGATACAATGGCATCTCTGAATGTACTCGGGAAGGAATTTATTGAACTATGGAGCAGGGAACCATGGTTTAGACACGGGTTTCGGCCGTGTCGGTTGAGGATCAAGGGAGTGGGAGGCATGACCGGGGTCTCAGGGTCAGTCATGCTTACGTTCCATTTGAAAGACGGGAAGTCTTTCTCTCATCGGTTTTGGGTCGTCCCAGCCTTTGCTGGTGGTCTCCTGTTGGGGCTGCGGAGCCTCAGACGAATGCACGCTCGGATTTATACGGATCTGAACGTGGTGCAGTACGATGGATCCGAGGTGGCTCCGCGGTACGAGGTAATACCGTATGAACCTTTACGGCGGGAAGGCCAATGTGCGGTAGCGCACGATTTGGATGTGAGTGTCTCACCAGTCATGCGCGCTGACTGGGGTGGACAAAGGTGGTGTCCGAGGGCACGGAGCCTTCGGTCACACCCCACATTCAGGAGCCTGTAACAGCCTCGTTCTTCCATGTATGCACAGTAGAGTCGGGGGACTCTGGGGAAGCAAGTGTGGTTGCTGACAATTCTGACGACAAGATACAGGAGACGGGATATGTCATGACCACAACCTTTGGCTGGGCCTACAGGGACCCACGCGACGTGAGGGTCGTGAACGTGGACTGTAGGGATTCCGCAAAGGATGAGGCGGTAGTGGCCGCGATAGACGCGAGGTTGGAACACCTCTACGCAGCAAAAGCGGAATTGTTGCGGGGTACGATTGCGGGCATGGAGGATGCCGATGATCAGCATGTCTATATAGATGTGCATTCGACCACGACGTCTCATGTGGTTTGGAATGTTACCCAACATAAGCTGCCGGTCAAGCAGCCTAAGCCGATCGTAGAAGCCTTCTTGAAGAGTCACTGGGATGATAATTTGTTTTTCCCTAAGGGAGTCAAGGCCATTAAGGAGGTCTTGAAAAACAGGCTATCGGTGGATGATTTCACTATAGTCATCCCAGTGGGAACTCGGACGGAAATGTGGTGGCAGGATATAGAGGATCATCTTATTGATGACCCGGTCCCGATCCCACATAGAAGCCATAAGCTGGTCTTGGCTTTACGATTGGGGACGAAGGAGAAGGCGTTGGCTTATGGGGCCAAGTTAATGCAACGTGAGATGGCGGATGTGAGAAAGCAAGCCTTCTCTTGGATATCGGGTATATATCACCGCGCGCATGCAATGCAATATGCCATTATCATAGATCATGTGGCACAGCTTGCCCAGTGGAGAGGCAAGGAGGAAACTAGGTACCATGGGACGATGGTACGTGAGGATGAGCGGCCTATTCCGATGGAGGATGTGGCGCAGTTATCACGTAAGGCCTCTCATAAGGAGATTGAGGAGGCTAGGATAGCCGCGGAAAAGGCTATTGTGGAGAAATATAGTACTTGGAAGGTACTATGAAGGAGCGAGATGCCCTCTTGGAGAATAATATGGAGGTATTTGGGCCTCTTGAAGCGGGCTCTGTTCGGGGTTACGAGGCTAACTTTGGACGGAAGCTGGGTGAAGACGTGGTGGGTCACAGGAGACCGTCACGTATGAGCTATCACGAGGATCGGATGGCTCGGGAAATCACTCAGGAGCTTTTAGAGAAGGACATCATGAGGCACGCTTATCGGAGGTGTCTTCACCTGTGCGTATGGCGCCCAAGCCGGATGGGTCCTTACGTATGTGTATCAATTACTATAGGATCAATAAGATTCTGAAGCAGATCGAGACACCGGTACCGGATCTCAGGAAGGGGATCAACCGGCTCAAGCATGCGAAGGTGTATACTACGCTTGATCTTAAGAGCGGGTTTTGGCAAATCCCTCTTAATGAGTCATGTCGGTATCTCACAGCGTTTATGATCGGAATGACTACATACGTGTGGAAGGTATTACCGATGGGTCTTAAGTGCTCTCCGGGTCTATTTCAGCATGCTATGACTAAGATGCTGGGGAAGGAGTACGACGATGAGGCGACGGTGGTTCGTCTTGGGTCGACGGAGGATTATGCTTTCTGTTACATAGATGATATTATCATTTATTCAGAGAGTATGGAGAAACACGTGGAACACGTGCAGGACGTCTTGCGACGTATAAGCGCGTTTGGATTGCGCTTGAATGCACAGAAATGTGACTTCGCACAAAGAAAGTTACAGTACCTGGGATATGAGATCTCAGAGGGTCGGTGTGCGATTGCATATGAAAAGAGGAACTATGTAGCGTCTATGCCGATGCCAAAGACTCGGACGGACTTACATTCCTTTATATCGCTGGCTCAGTATTATGGTGAATTCATTCCGGGGTTTGCGGAAAGAGTAGCGGTGGTCAGGAAATTCCTGAAGCAAGGGGTCGGGGACGACCCATGGCCGGAGGAAGTCACGAGAGTGATAGCGGAGCTCAAGGATGAGATCGCTAAAGACCCAAGGCAGGGAGGTCGAGTTCTTATGTTACCTGACTGGAAGGAACAGTTCGTGCTCGACACTGACGCGTCTTCGTACGCGGTAGGAGCGGTGCTTCAACAGATGGACAAGTCCATTGGGCAGTTGCGGCCCGTTATGTTCATCGGCCGGCAGCTGATACCGGCGGAAAAGGAATACTGCACAAGGCAGCGGGAAGCACTCGCTATAGTGTGGGCTTTCCAGAGGTTGCGGGAATACCTGTGGGGTACTCCTAACATTTTGGTTAGAACGGACCATCATAACCTGCTATGGCTCATGTCTGGAGATCATACAGGTAGGTTGGCCAGGTGGCAGTTGGAATTGGCGGAGTATGACTTCACCATTCATTACATCAAGGGCAAAAGGAATGTTGTCACTGATTTTTGTTCTCGGTATGAGGACAAGAGTGGACAGAAGGATAAGGCCGTTGATGATTTACAGCGACGTAATACGGTCAAGGAGGTGCGAATGGCACAGTTTGAATTTCGAACGCCGGGGGCGGTGTTCGCAATCATGGGTCATGATGTGGATCTACATGATTGGGAGGAACAGGGAGCGGAAGACACCAAGTTGCCGTCGGGGCTTTGGTATCATCCGTTCACGCATAATAACAATCAACGTGACACGCGCAGCGAGGAAGTGTCTGCGTTGGAAGCAGTCGAGGTAGCGGCACGAGACAAATGTGCATGCTGTTACTCGCCGATGGCGAGAGAGGCGTGTGAGGATATCCTATGGGCGGAAGCAAGGACCGCGGATAGGAAAGAGGGGGAGGATGTTATGGAAGGAAGGCAGGGTGCCTTTAATGCGGTCTTGTTACCGAAGGGCCCGATGTGCCTTAACTTGGATGATGAAGAAAAAGTTAAGGAGGAACATCTTTTTCAGTTACCGGAGGCACATCCGAAAAAGGTTCGATTCCAGTTGGAAACTGACACGGCAGTCAGACTGGCGTCGGTGGAAACTTTTCGGACTTTCACAAAGGAAAGTACGGAGTATAAGGAGTTGAGAGAACATCTGCTCAATCCACAGGCAAGGCCCGAGGACATTGACATAAGAAACTCAAGCGGTGCTTGGTACTAAAGGATGGACTCCTTTGGTATATGGGAAAAGATGGCGTATATACCAATGAGGAGGATCGATGGTTGTTATGGGTTCCGCAGGAACTCAGAACGTCTTTGTTAATTGCGGCGCATCATTGTCCTATGCAGAGCCACCCGGGGGTGGAAAGGATGACGTGGTCGTTAAGGAGACGTTTTTGGTGGAATAACCTGGGAGAACTGGTTAAGGAGTTTGTGAAGGGTTGTCCTCATTGTCAGATGGCCAAGTTGCCATATAGGCCGAAGATGGGGCTTAAGGGTGAATATGATATCACTCTGGATATTTTCGATACCTTGCATATCGATCATGTGGGTCCTTTTCCAGAGGCGGGAACGGAAAAATTTAAATATCTCTTAACGGTTATTGATCGAACTTCCAATTATGTCATTACTGTCCCTGTTACGGATGTGACAGCGGAAGTGACAGCGGCGGCGCTGATTGATCAGGTATTCGGCCGTATTGGGATACCGAGAAGGATTATTTTGGATAGAGGAAAGATTTTCGCGAATGAGGTTTCGCAAAGGATTGCCAAGTTCTTTGGGTTCGATTGGCAGTATGTGACTGCTTTTAACCCAATGGCGAATGGTAAGATTGAACGCGTTCACAGGACGTTGAAGGCAGCGTTGAAGACTTATTGTAAGAACAGCCAGCTTAACTGGGTATATGTGGTACCTATGTTCACGTTTGCTGTCAACAATTTAGCTTCGGCGTCGTTAGGTGGACACGCGCGGGGTGTCAGTCCGCATCAGGTGGTCTATGGACGGGCGTTAAACACGCCGACGGAACTGTTGTTTCCGCCTGATAAGTGGGAACCGTGTGAACTGTTAGGAGTTTGCTTACGAGCGATCGCGGAAGCACGGAGTGCGATTGAGAAGTGTCGGGAGACGCTGAGAGAGGTTCAGCGGGAACAGGAAATGGGCAAGTACTCTCATGTGGAGTACAAGGAAGGTGATACAGTGTTGCTGTATGTACCGACGGTACCGAAAGGGGTATCGATTAAGTTTTACAATAAGTGGCATGGGCCATTTAAGATAGTACGTCAGACGGGTGCGTACAATTACAAGATTGCACCTACGGGGGCACGTGGGAGGGAACAGATTGTTCATGTTCGTCGGTTGGCGAAGTTCAGTCCTTATTTGCTGGAGGACGAGAATGAGGAACAAGCGCTGAGGCGTATTGCACCAGCGTTTAGACAGCCGCCAGCATTGCTTACGCGCAAGGAGCGTGAGGAGGCGTTGCGAAAGCAACAGAAGGAAGAAAAGGCTGAGGCCAGGAATGCTGGACAACAGGATCGTTCGGCTTCGGACGTCAAGGTAGACGTCAAAGATGGGAGGGAAATTCCGAAGTCATCGGAAATGTCGGATCGGAAAGGCACGGTATGGAAGAAACCGTGGATAGCCGGTAAGGAAGTGGCTAAGATCGACTGGCAGGTTGATAAGTTCTATCTATGTCGACCGCACGAGGATACGGTCATGGATAAGGACTTTGATTATTTCTTTTTAATGCAGGTTACGTATGTACAGCCTAGAACGCGGGTACGGGCTGCGTTGGGACTTGCTCCGACAATGCAGTTTTGGAGTAGCAAGAGTGTTATTGATATGACGCGGGAAAGAATCTTTGCGCCAGTATTTCGAGACGGCAAAGATTTGGAGCAGTGGGATGCGTCCATCGAGAAGGACGATGAGGATTTTACACCATGGACGGTGCAAATGATGCCAAGGGTGGTGTTGGATATGCCGTTCGAGTTAACAGAGGAAAGGAGGATTCCGCTTCGTATTTGGGACGAAGTCCAAAGTGCGTGCATATCATTTTTGTTGATAGGTGCACCAAAATGTGAGAAAGAAGTGGCGGCGAAGAAGAGAAGGGCTAAAGAGACGCAGTCGGAAGCAGTAGAGCACAGGGGTCGAGGACGACCTCGGAAACAAATCAAAACGTGAAGCTACGAAGTCTGATGTCGCTTACGGATCATTGGCTACTTTGATTTTTCTACGGGAAAGTGGAGATAAAGACGGGGCATTTCTTTTAATGCCTGAGGTGAAAGAGCTAGGCTCGGGGGCACGAGTTCTCATAGGAGACTCGCACTGGACGTGGACCAATTATTTTTACTTATTCGACAGCCGGGATGCTTCATGTCATGTATCGGTCGGTCGAGGGCGCCTTCGAATGAGGAGTCAGTCTTCGGCGTGGGGGTCGACCGCTTACATCGGCTTCCCCCAAGGGGGCAAAGGGATTGTCGGCCGGCCCGTACATTACATAGTGGCATCAAGTGTTGTCCGGCTTGTCGTTACTTGACTCTTATGCTTGGTCTGCCCCTCTACAGTTGAGGTACGACTAAGTGTCAGAGTAGCTGTTCCGGTTACACTAGTGATGTGGACTCCAAATGTAATGCCCCCAACGATAGCTCGTAAAAAAGTCGGTTATACAACCAAACATCAGTGAAACCAAAAAGGAAAACAGCAACAGACCAGTAATAAAATGGCATCAGTTCCAATCCGGCCCCGGGACCAATAATATTGAAAAACAAGCTGGTGCACCTGTCACCAGGAAAATGTACTTTTTACCTGCTATCCGGGGGGTGATGCCTACAGAAATCAATTTTATCAGGGTATCCTATGACACTGTATATAACAAACTCTGCTTTAAAAAAAAGTCACGTAGTACCGTAAATACCTGTTATATTAATCCCATCGGCCACCTAATTAACTTCCTAAGCACCTTTACCCACTTCCCTTGTAACACTTGGGCTTTCCACTTATCCCTACTAGTGGCAAGTATTCTATTATTGAAAGTTGAACAGTGAAAAAAAAAGGCTCTACGATACTTACTCTGATACGGCAGGCACTTAACTATTAATATTAATAGTTGTGTTCTCAGGTCTGACTGTATAGAAAGTCGGGAATAGATTCAAGTTTTTCCACTCCTGGATGTTGAATGATCATTTCTAGAAACAGGAGGCACCACGGTAAATTTTTTGTGATTTATTAATAATCGCCATCCGATTCGTGACTAGCCTACTCACTTGTAATCACTGACTATTGACTTAGAAGTCCTGCGAGGCGACTTTCTGAAAGGGAGAACAAAGATTCTTGGAATACAGTAAAAAAAAAGTGATAAGGAAGTGGGAGGGAAAAAAAGGGTTGTATCTGTATCTGCGGTATGTATGTATGTATGTATGCATGTATGTATGTATGTATGTATGTATGTATGTATGGTGTATGTATGTGTATGTATGTATGTATGTATGTGTATGTACGTGTGTGTGTGTGTGTGTATGAATGTGTATGCATGTATGTATGTATGTATGTATGTACAAGGAAAATGAACTATGACATTTCAAATCTTGTGTGCATCGACCCTTACCTAATAAAACACGGGGGATTTTTTGTTCGCAAAGTGTCAATTTTTTGTCATAAGCAAATCAACCCTGGCGACCAAACGGAAAGTTCATGGTTCAATGATGAGAACACCCCCAACAACAACAACCCCAACAACAACAATGAAACAAGGAAAACAAAAATTAAAATTCGACGAACCAAACGTGGATTCGATTGGGACAAGCAAAATTTTGAAAGTACAGATGGCAAAACCATTCTCATACATGACTGGCGACACAGTCGCTACTAGAGTAATTGAGACCGTAAATATATGTATAATATCGATGTTGGCAGCATTCAAGTGGGCAAGATTGTCCCTCATCGTTCTCGGTCAGCATGTTAGATACATGCCCATGCAAAACGTTGGAAGCTTTTTTTGCTGCAAGCTCGCTGCAGCGTTATTACAGAGCAGTACAGAGAACAAACGAGACATCATCACGCTAGGGCGAGTTTTGCCACCTTGAATGGTGGGAAGTTCAGGAAAATAAAATGAAATAAAAAAAAAAATAAAAAAAAAAGGAAAATCTACCAAGTTTGGGCTCATTTTCTCTGCAGAACGTGAGCTGCGATTATGCTGAGCACCTCACGTGAAAAGCCCTTGTCGTGAG
>WBZZ01003972.1:75000-76190 GCA_019918135.1 Paulinella micropora
CGACAACCCAAGGATGCATGTAGGTATGACGATTCGACAGACGGATACTAGATAGATAGATAGATAGATAGATAGATAGATAGATAGATAGATAGATAGATAGATAGATAGATGGCTAATCAACCTTGAGTCGTTGTTCCATTTCTTCCAGACGCTCACGCAGTCTGCTGTTTTCATCCTGCAAAAGCTAACAAAACAGCAAGCGGAGTTAGATTCACACACAAATACTGATATTATATATGCGTCTCTCTGCCTCCCCCCCCCCCCCCCCCCTCCCCGGCCCTCTCCCTCTCCCCCCCCCCCCCCCCTCTCTCTCCTCAGTCTGCTGTTTTCATCCTGTAAAAGCGATAAAACAGCAAGCAGCACGGAGTTAGACTCACACAAATACTTATATTAAACATATGCGTCTCTCTGCATTCGCACCCCCCTCCCCCCCCCTCTCTCTCTCTCTCTCTCTGGCATACCTTGTTCTTTTCGCGCATTTTTTCCATACTTGCTTCCAAACCATCGATATAAACCTTGCGGCCTGCAGTCGTGCATGCAATAAAATGTATATGCACAGATTTGTACATAGATACAAACATAGATAAATACAGTTTTGGTATGCATGTATGATATGTACATGTGTGTTTGTGCGTATGCATGCATGTGTACGTTTGCGATAGTCAGCAGCAGCTTTTTTGTTACGGGCTCGCTTATCCTTGAGTCACCACCTTCAAACATACAGACAGACTTGAGATTTGAAAAATGATGCCTACCCCCAGGCAACTTATCTATCTATCTATCTATATATCTATCTATCTATCTATCATCGATCTATCTATCTATCTATCCATCTATCTATCTATCTATCTATCTATCTATCTATCTATCTATCTATCCATATCTATCCATATCTATCTACATCTATCTATACCTATCTATCTACATCTATCTACATCTATCTATACCTATCTATACCTATCTATATCTATCTATCTATCTATATATATCTATATCTATCTATCTATCTATCTATCTATCTATCTATCTATCTATCTATCTATATCTATATCTATCTCTATCTATCTATCTATCTATCTATCTATCTATCTATCTATCTATCTATCTATCTATCTATCTATCTATGATCTATCTATCTGTATCTATCTATCTATCTATCTATCTATCTATCTATCTATCTATATCTA
>WBZZ01003973.1:0-2500 GCA_019918135.1 Paulinella micropora
AGAACGGATAGCAATAGATGGAACGGATAGGGATCGTAGTTCTTGTGCTCAAGCAGCACTGTTTGTACTTCAGTATTAAAAGGTAACCACACTGCAAAAGTGAACTGTAAACACGTGGAACATAATAACGGAATAGTAATACTGGGACGCTAGTATTGACTAGTTATTGATATTAGAGAGTGGTCAATTGCTTCACGGCATTGCCCACCCTCTGCGCAAATCACCTTTTAATCCGGCAAGTACCGTTGTCCGTCAGCTAGTAAGTCTTCCGGCTCGGAAGGTTTGCAACTCTGTCGTATACCGCTGGAGTCCAATGCGGGCATTGCACCGCGATTGGTTTAGCTCCCGGTTTGAGGACGAGTGATACGATAGTGTGATTGAAGACACCTGCTTTGTCTTGGAAGACATCGTCGAATTCTCCGAGGAGGGCCCATAGGAGTCGTTGTTGTTCTGCAGTGAGGCCAGAGTTGATGACCTCAGATGCGTATTTGGGCGCAGGCGGCGCGGTAAGTTTGGCGGCCTGTTTGTCCAAAAAGTCGCGGCAAAGTCTCTCAGAGATGAGAAGCCACGGGGTGGGCTGTGTTCCACTGACCGTAGTTGCCGTACAGTAAAGCATGCGCGGGTCCGGGCATGTTGCAGCGAATTCAGCCATGGCGGGATGGAAGAACGGGGGATCCGGCACAGCGAGGACTGTGACTTCCCGATGGGGAAGTGCCACGGTAGAAGGATCAGGCGGTCTGAATAGGGCGGAGTCTGGAGAGGGCTCCAGATTTGGTGGTCACGCCCGACCCTGTTCGATATTCAATCGTTGTTGATGACCGGTACCAGACCGAGCGTACATGTAGAAGTGGCGGCGCTGCGTTGGAGCTGCAAAACAATGCTGCGGGCGCGGAGGTGGCTTGTATTTCGGGTTTTGGACGGGCCGACACTACGGGGACACGTTCCGCAAAATAAGTTGCGTATCGCAATTTGTCGCCCAATATAGGGAAATCGTCTGCGTAACGCAAAATTCGTAGATATTCGCAAATCAGATTTGCGATTCGCAAAATTATCTGCGCATCGCAAAATAATTTGCGAATCGCAAAATAAATTTGCGATTCGCAAAAAATATTGCGGATCACAAACTTTTTGCGATTCGCAACATTGTCGCGCGCTTACGGAAATAATTGCGATTCGCACATTATTTCCGTATATTGGGCGACAATGCTGCGAATCGCAAAACGTTTGTGATCCGCAACATATGTTGCGATTCTCAATTTTCTTTGATTTTCACAATATATTAAAGGCTGCCGGGTCCAGTGCTGTTTCAAATCCAATAGAAGATATTTTTTAATTTATGAACTTAACGTATTAAAGGTCTTCAACATCAAACCTGCAAGTCAAAGCTAAGTGCTTTCTGATAACGCAGACTCAACGCAAGTACCCTATCCCAACTTTCCTGCGTTAATCTTTTTCCTTTGTTCAGATGTAAGTGTCCGTCATCATAAACTTCTGTCCCTACCTCGAAGTCTCCATCTTGCACCATCCCTGTATATGGTTTACACTGTTCACGCACATTGGTAAACAACAAAAGGGGTTTTCCGTTCCTGATGCTATTAACAGATTGAAAAGCTCTGTGAAAAACAGGAGATGTTTTTGGTAATCCTCTATTCGATGATGAGTAGTCGTTACCCAGGAAATGAATTACATGCCACTGTCCTAAGAAATTTGCCTTAGACGGTATAATTGCATCTGAATATATAATGTCAGAAACAACACTCTTGCGACGAAACATAGATTTCGCAACAGTGACTGCACCTTGGCTACCGCTAGTCGGTACGAAGGGCATATTTTGTGTCCTTTTTCGTTTGCCAGACAACACATTCAATGGGCAGAACACCTCGCTCTGCTTGTGCGATCGCCAACCGGAACTGTTCTTAGTATTAAAGTCGAACAACTCGTAAGACGTTGCATCGCAAGCCTTAGGCTCCGCTTCTGGCACTTCCTCGGGCGTACAAGGACGTAAGTACTCCACGAGGTACATCCTGGTCCAATCTGGATCACCTGGCATGGGCAACACAAAAAGACGACCCATATCCCACTGGGTAAGTGCAAAGCGTGACCCTCGCCTTGCAGAAGGAGAGTTTTCACCTCTACACAACGTCAACAAGGGGAAAATAGGCTACAATTTCGATTATGTTTGCAAATGGCAAAGAAAGTTATGATTCGCAAATAATTGTGAGTATCGCAAATATAGTTGCGAATTGCAAACATCTTTGCGAATTGCAAATATGTTTGCGAATTGCAATTATGTCTGCGAATTGCAAATAAAATTGTGCAACTTACTGCTTCGCTAGGTCGACGACTTCGTCTTCGCCTTCCTGATCTTTCTCCGCTTTGCCCTTTTTATCGCCACGCTTTTTTGCCGGAGATGCAGCGGGAGAGGGGGTAGCAGAGGCTTCTCCCTGCCTCGTCGTCGCCCGCCTGGCCCGAGCTGTCGAAGATGAAGATGAGGAAGAAG
>WBZZ01003973.1:12500-25000 GCA_019918135.1 Paulinella micropora
GAGATGAGAGAGAGAGAGATGAGAGAGAGAGATGAGAGAGAGAGAGATGAAAGAGAGAGAGAGATGAAAGAGAGAGAGAGAGAGAGAGAGAGAAAAATGAGTGTGTGTGTGTGTGTGTGTAAGAGAGAGAGAGAGATGAGAGAGATGAGAGAGAGAGAGTGAGTGTGTGTGTGTGTGTGTGAGAGAGAGAGAGAGAGAAAGAGAGAAAGAGATGAGAGAGAGAGAGAGTGTGTGTGTGTGTGTGAGAGAGAGAGAGAGACTTTTCCATCGCCTTCGCTCTCGGCTTTGGACTCAGGTTTCTCCTCGCCTTTGCCTGCGTCTTTTACCTTGAGCTTTTTCTTTGGGTTTTCTGGCTCAGGGCTGAGAAAGGAGGTTGTTTTCCTTGCTCCTTTTTGAGCTGGGACGTCGGCCCCTAGCCCATCATCCCAAGGCTTGGCGTTGCCTTTGTCAATCAAGCCATTCTTGTAGGCATACCAGTGACCAGGCGCCAAACTTTCGAGGTCTTTGTCCGCCAGGTCATAGCGCTTTTTGGTTTCAGGCGGAATAGTGACTTGAGACATTGGCAAAATGTTTTTCTCCTGGCCATTGATTGTCAAAAACAATTCCAAACGACGATTCTTACGAATAGTTTCAATGGCTTTTGCAACTGCCTGCTTGGGAACGTATTTGTTGCGCCGACATCGATCACCCTTTTTTGTCCAAGCCGCACATTGAGCCAGAATACGTTTTGGAGGAAGTCTGTATCAATGATGCACAAATAAATACATACGTAAGCAAGAAGAGCAACATGTACACGTACCTAAGTCCAGGTTCCTCGATCCTGTACTTCTGATGCTTATGGTCGTAGCACATCCATTGATCTTTTTCTGAAGACCAACGTTCCAATATGTTCTTGATCCGTCTGCATCGTCTGCCATCCTTAGTCTCTCCGCAACAGCGCGCCATCATTCTTCAGTGCTTGAATACTTCAAGTACCTACACAGTGACAAGCAACTTGAAACATCTGCAACGATTACTATGATGATTAAGTTTCGTTCATAATTCATAACTTAAATAAACACAAGAACGTTTGCGTAATACATAAACTGAAAATATGTAAAAATAGCTTTTTATTATAAAACCTCTTTATTATTAACATTAATGCTAAAACTGAAAGCGTTCAAACACGCAAAGTCCGACAAAGCCGCCCCCTAAAGCGACAAGTCCTACATTCAAACCTAAAGCGAGCAATCCGACAGTCAAAGTCCGACAAGGCTGCCCCCTCCAAAAAGAAAGTACTATTACTATGTTTTCTCCTCCACCCGCTGTCCACGGCGACGCGGCTTGTTCTTGCTGGTGGTGGGTGTGTTTTCTTCTTGTTCCATGCAGTCAAAGAGGGAATTCAAAGCTTTTTTTGCCTTTGATTCCTTCACGCCCTTCTTGTTGCTGGGCGCACCCCATACCAGCTCTTTCCCAGTCACCTCCCCCGGGATGAAGCCAGCATTTGCCTCTGTGACGGCATTGACGCGTTGCTGGCTGACAGCTGTCAGCTTGTGGTCCGGAGTGAAGTCCACTGGGCCCTGGACATTACTCAAAGCAGAGTACATGCTGAACTGAACCCAGATGGTCACAGGCCAATCCAAGTTAGTGTCTAACCACACAGTGCACTTATGCAGTCATGAAAATGGACAAATACGATGTACCTTCGTCATGCACATAGCTGTCCTCCGGTGGTGTTACCGCCACCTGCACAAGGCACAAACAGGATATCTGGTTCGAACGGGATATAGCTTACATGTGGTTGAAACGGGATATCTGATTCAAACGAGATATCTCGTTTGAACAAGACATATGATCACATACAAACAAGACAAGGCGCTCACCACAAAAACGTCATTGACCCCCTTTCCCTTCGGGTTCTTGGCCATGCCTCTCCTACATGTGCATATAGACAATATTAGACATGAGAAGGACAAAGAGGCGCGTACCATATTGGATGAAAGACGTCCGGCTTACGCAAATTCGGCAGAGTAAGGAGTCCAGTCTTACGATATTTGTACTCCCCGGTCTTTATGTCTACAGCGTTGGTGAGCCAAGAAAACAGTGCCTGCAAATAGACAAAAAAACAAGATTATGCGTGCATACATGTGTCAAAGGCGATAGACCTCGATGTTCTTTCCTTTGCCGCTGGAGATCGGATGCTTGTCCCTGTCCGTGGCGTCTAAGTCGGTTGCTGGGTCGAAGTTCGAACGAAGCTCGCGTGGGTACGACTTGAAGAGGTCCCTGGCGTCAGTGAGCTTGTGTTCATACCTGCCGTGGCACTTTCCCACTGACAAGTACTGGCAAAAAAAGATGTCACCAAGCGAGTTTTCCTTCTCGCAATGCGCACACTTGTTGCTGTCGCCCTCATATTCGCAATCAAACTTGAAAGCGTACCTGAGAAAGCACACACAGACTGAGTCCCGGACATAGATCACGGAAGACAAACAAACAGCAAGGAAGTGAAGGAACACTTACGTTTGCCCAGCCTTCAATTTCGCTTTCTGTGGGACGTCTGGTTTATCCCACCAAGCAGGATGCATCCAGAACTCATCTGGGCCAAGGGCTTCCTTCTCCCCCTTCGCCGTTTTGCCTTTCTTGCCCACGACCTGCAATAAATGTATGTGCATGTGTGTATGTATGCGTTACATATATTATGGTTAGACAGGATATAGCATACACATGTCATATCCCTTCAAACATGACAATGGCACATACATGGGACCAGGTGAGGAGAAAGAAGGAAGGAAGACCTTTTCCAGTGGTTTTGGCGCCGCCTTCTCCACCAACTTCAGCTTCGGTCGCTGACTTCCCCCACCCCTAAGGTTGGTGAATAGGGTGAGAGGCTTCTCCGGTGGAACGTGAAACATGTCAGTGTAGCAGAGGGTCTTGATGTAGGAACGCCAACCCTCGGGAAGGCTTAAGGGGTTGAAGTGGTCGGTGCCACAACTTCCCTTCACCTTGCCCGGGCCTAGCTTCTTGATGACGTCGCGAAATTTCTCGTCAATCTGCATCATGATCACATACAACATATGACGGAGACTTATGGAGTAGGGGCCGGTTGGTCGTAGGTCGTAGAGACTGCTGCACTATGTGCAGTTGTGCCGGATGATCTTAAATGTTAATATTAATTGATTATTAAGTAATATAATTGCTTTTTTCTTAATATTACTACTTTGAATGCTAGTTAGAGCTTGCAATCTCATCGTGCTCACATGCAAAAATATTAAGTCAACCCGCAGTCCGGACCTGTATAACTAAATGGGTAAGTTGATGTAATATGAATTACTATGCATAATTATATGCAAATACTGCATTAAAACGCACAAAAAGTGAAAAAGTGAGGTTCAATTCCAGTAGATGACCACAGAGAGCATCTACTGGAATTGCATCTCAGCAACCCGCAGTCCGCACCTGTATAACTAAATGTGTAAGTTGATGTAATTGTAGTATGAATTACTATACATAATTATATGCAAATACTGCATTAAAACGCACAAAAAGAAACTTTAAATGAGAAAAACAAAGTTTTCTAGATAAATCTGGAACTTCTGCCACTTGGCAGGTAATAGAAAGGCTTTGTCTGCAGCAACCTAAGTTGATCATGCTATAGAATTTTACACCCGCCCATTAGCAAGGAAGCTGATAAAATTGGTGGTTTGCTGCGATTGCGTTGCTAGAAAAGCTGAAAGAGCATTATTTCCAGCGCCGTGGGGCTGGTAGCACACATAGCACCTGCAGTTAGCAGGATGAGGCATGGCAGGAAATGCCCCTCTGCACCGCGGGCACGCACACCCGTCACCGTGCTGGAGGCAGACAAGGCACCTGCACGTGGGTGCATGCTGATAACGAAAGGGAGCGCGCTTCGGAGCGCATTTGAAACACTTACATCCTTCACCATGCTTGGGCTCGACTTCATTTACCTCGCAATCAGGGCATTCACAGCCCTAATCAGGGCATTCACAGCCCTCACCATGCGCAAAGCATTCGGCGCACTTACATCCTTGCCCATGACGCTGCACTCGCTGCGGCTGCTGGCTGCCCTTGCGCTGCTTGTGGCCCTTGCGCTGCTTGTGGCCCTTGCGCTGCTTGCGGCCCTTGCGACCCTTCGCAGGCTTCGGCTCCTCCTCCTCCTCCTCCTCCTCCGACTCCGTCTCTGGCTTAGACTTTTCTGCTGCGGTTGCTTCTTTTCTGGCTTCTTTGCTGCAGGCGTCGGCTTGTGCGTCGACGCAGGCGTCGGGACAGGCGGCGACTTTACTTCCATCACGTCGGCTTCCATGGCACGCATGAAGGCACAGGGAGGACACTTGCAGCCAGGCTTGTGGTGCGAGTTGCCTCCGCCACCCTTCTTGCTAGGCTTGGTTGGTTTCGGAGTCGCTGTGGTTGGCTTCGGATTCGCTGGGCTTGGCTTGGGATGTGCTGGAGGACCCACATCCAACCATTTCAGTTTCCCATCCTGCAGTCAAAAAGAAAAGTGCTCACACATATTACTACTACACTCAACAGAAACGTACCGCATCCACACCGACGGGGATCGACACCGGTTGCTTTCCCGCAGGATGGTTCTTCCAAAATCCCGGCCCGTAATCGGTCAATGGGAACATGCCGATGTAAAAATCTGCAACCAGTACCGGAATGGGAAACTTCCCCCCCTCTTTTTTCGTCGGCATGGTGAAGACCACATTCTCTCCTGAAAATTCTGCAGCATGATCAATCAAGCCGCCTCCTTGAGAAGCAGGAATGTTTCCTGCTAAAATTTGCTCGCGCTTGTTCATGTTCAGCTTCCATATCTTGCGCTTGAGCCTCAACGTGTGGGTGCCGGGGTTCGCTGCAATGATTTTGAACTGTTCGGGATCCGTGACCTCGTCGAACTCTTCGCCGAAAAATTCCAACCGTGGATTGTGATCCCCGTCAAACCCGTTCAAGCGGAGGCCACTGGAACCAATGAAATCTCCAAGCTTGCCCCCATTGATGGGCATTGCATAAACCTTCACGCAATCCGCACCCAACTCCTTGCATTCGTCGCCAGCGATGGTTCGCATGTCTAACAGCCCCCACTTCCACTTTGGAAGCGTGGCGCTCCGCTTGGGCCTCGCGGAACTGCATAAAAAAATTATGCATTAATATTTGATTGAAGAAATGAACTTACCCGGGGGAGATGGCAGGGGATGCGCTGTCCGCTGCACTAGTCTTGCGCGAAGGGCTGCACTTCTCTTGCCGCAGCCAGACAGCCTTCGGAAGTGGAACATCCGAAGGCCAAGCATTGTTACCAGCAAACAGATGGGGCTCAAACGCAGCAGAGATAAACTTCTTCACATACTCGTCAGAAACGTTGCCAGGATGAACATTCCAGTCCTTGGTGGTCGCGATCGGATGAATCGTCCTCAGAGGACGAGAACATCGCGCAGCCACGCAAGAAACACAAAGGGAAGAAGGCAAAGTCCAGCGAGGACGAAGACGAATCGTCAGCAGAGGAGCACGCAGCTGCAGAGGAGGACGTCGCCGTCGCGCAGCCACGCAAGAAACGCGAAAAGAAGAAGACAAAGTCCAGCGAGGACGAAGACGAATCGTCAGCAGAGGAGCACGCAGCTGCAGAGGAGGACGTCGCCGTCGCGCAGCCACGCAAGAAACGCGAAAAGAAGAAGGCAAAGTCCAGCCAGGACGAAGACGAATCGTCCGCAGAGGCCGTAATTGACTTGGAGGAGGGGGAGGAGGTCGAGGCCGCAGGGCAGGACGGGGAAGGCAAAGGGCCAGGAGAAGGCCAAGGCAAGGCTGAGAAAGAGGTCGAGGCCGCAGGGCAGGACGGGGAAGGCAAAGGGCCAGGAGAAGGCCAAGGCAAGGCCGAGAAGGAGGAGCCCGCAGGGGAGGACGGGGGGGGGGGACGACGAAGGGGTCAACGACGGGAAAGTGTACGTGGTCAGTCACACTTTTCCTGGCGTGGGGAAGGTCACCGGCCGAAGCAGCATGTTGATACCAGGCAAGTGCATTATTAAATTTTGGACGGTAAGGCATATCCCCTTTGAACCGCATGTACACAATATCCCGTTTGAAGCACATGTACGTCATATCCCGTCTGAACCAGATACACACCAATGTATTATCCCGTTTGAAGGAGATGTATGCTATGTCCCGTTTGAACCAGACATCGTGTCCCACCTATGGTATGTTGTGTGTCGAACGTCATGCAGGTTGAAGAGAGATATCGCGCCGTCATCCAAGAGGCAGGCGAGGGCAAGGTGAAGGGAGATTATATGTTCACGCACCATATTCCCCAGCCTTGGCTTGAATTCGTCATGAAGCACGGCTGGAAGGACTTGTGCAATGTCCCAAAGGACAAACCACTCATCACCTACACCGTCCTGTCCACGGAGTCCGAGTTGGAATTGGATCTCACGGAGCCGCAATCCAAGTTGGATGACCTGGCGGAGCCGCAATCACAAGCAAAGGACCCAACGCCAACGGCGCCCCCGCCAGCCAACGCCAGCGACCGCTCGCCAGCCGTCGAGAACGTCCCCCCGCCAGCCACGGCGCCCCCGCCAGCCATCGCCAACGACGGGCAAGTGTTCGAGGTGAAGCACACTTTTCCTGCCGTGGGGGAAGTCACCGGCCGAAGCAGCATGGTGAAGGAAGGCGTGGGCATGATTTGGACGGTAAGGCATATCCCGTTTGAACCAGATGTATGCCATATCCCGTTTGAAGCAGATGTATGCCATATCCCGTTTGAACCAGATGTATGCCATATCACGTTGGAAGCAGATGTATGTCATATCCCGTTGGAACCAGATGTATGCCATATCCCGTTGGAACCAGATGTATGCCATATCCCGTTTGAAGCAGATGTATGCCAATATTATCCCGTTTGAACCAGATGTATGCCATATCACGTTGGAAGCAGATGTATGCCATATCCCGTTGGAACCAGATGTATGCCATATCCCGTTGGAACCAGATGTATGCCATATCCCGTTTGAAGCAGATGTATGCCAATATTATCCCGTTTGAACCAGAAATCGTGTCCCACCTACGATGACGGAGACTTATGAAGTAGGGGCCGCCCCGGGTCCGGTCGTAGGGAAACTTTTTTTGCATGCAAAGTTTCAAATATTAAAATAATGACGTAGAACACTGTTTAAAGCTGTAATATTGTATTTTAATGCAAAAAAACAATGTTTGAACTATTATTAAGGTGCGTAGATGAGCATGCAGACCATAGCAGATAGCGGCCTGCACCGGTACTTGCAAAGTGCACGTGCTACATGTTACCTGCTATCAGCGCGTAAGTACAAACGATACAAACACGATTTCGATGCAGATCTAATTGAATTCAGCTTTTGTTGCCACTAATTATTTTTTTCTGGTCCTGGTGGCACCCGCCAGCCACTCGCCAGTACAAGTACGCTAAGCTAGTGACAACATGCAATAATTCAAAGTCCTGCAGTGCCAGTGCAAAGACACAGCGTCAGCATCTCAAGCAGCTACATTTCTAAGGACTTTCAACGTGATTGGCCTCATTCAGCTGCTAAAAATAAAAAAAAACCACGCCCACTCACTCATCCTCCTCCAGATCTGATTCATCATCAGATGAAGCCAAGCCACCGCAGTTAATGCATCCTGCGAATTCCTGATCACCTGGACCTAATGGATTTGGATAATTACGATACGCGCACATCCAGCGCGTTGCGGGCTCTTCGTACTCGCTCCCTTCATCATCTTCTGCGTCGCTTTCAGCATATGAGTCTACCTTCGCCGCCTTGGAGCGAGGCTGTCTGGTAGAAGCTGCTGCGGCCGCGCCCGAGGAATTAGAAGCAGTAGGTTTAATTGTAGCAGCCTGCTTGCTAGCTCTCTTCTCCACCCCTTTCTTTCCACTGCTGACGGGCACTTCGCTGTCGGCTGCTGCGCCCTCGGGTGACACACTGTTGGGCTGCTGTGCCATGTGCGCCTTGAGCCTTTCCTTCAACTCTGGTACCGTGCCGACAGATGACAGCCCCAACTGCTGACAGAGCTCGACTAGGCGCGGTTTGCGCAATTTCCCAACGTTGAAGCTCTTATTCTGCAGCCTGCTGACGGGCACTTCGCTATCGGCTGCTGCGCCCTCGGGTGACACGCTGTTGGGCTGCTGTGCCATGTGCGCCTGGAGCCTTTCCTTCAACTCTGGTACCGTGCCGACAGAGGACAGCCCCAACTGCTGACAGAGCTCGACTAGGCGCGGTTTGCGCAATTGCCCAACGTTGAAGCTCTTCTTTGCCTTCTTGTTTGCCGAACGCTGGGAGGCGAGCCGCTTGAAGTATGAAATCTTTTGCTCCCGCGTCAGGTCCGCAGTTGCACCAGACTGCACATGAACCGCTGCCACACGCTCCCCTCGGCCATTCTTCGATGGGCATTTGTCGACGCCTTTGTGCGATGGATGGGGCTGCTTAAACCGCTGTGTGCATGGCTCGCACCTCTTGCCGCCAGCGACTTCGTCCGATCGCATGTCAAGGACAATGCGGTCGGCGTCGGGCGCAACGCTAGTGTAAGCACCAAAGGCAACACCGCTAATGAACTGTTTGCCAGAAGTGAGGGTGGGCCTGGAGTAACGAAACGAGCGCAAGTTGCGAAGGCCCCAAGAACTGAGTTTGCGAGGTTCAACCTTGTTCTCTTTCACCCACTTCTCGATCACGTCTGCGTCGTGACCATAGAACCGGTTGTTGTCACATCCCGCTCCCTGCGCTGACTCAAGCCACTCCTCGACAAGAGCGAAGCCGCGCCCTTGCTCGACCTGGTCTTTAGTGAAGACCTTGGTAAACTTCCTCTTTGCTCCGTCGCATGGGTTCCACGCATGAAATGCACACAGCATGTCCGTGCTGATATCCACTCCATACTTCTCCCAGTAGTGCGCCTCGGAAAAAACGAACTCATAGTTCTGAAAGTCGCCGCCGCCATCGCCAGTGCGAGTACCAGGGCCGGGAAAAGAAGAGATCTCCCCGCTTCCTCCATCTTCCTTGCTCCTCAGATGATAGTCTCAGCAGTAACGGGTGGTTGCGCCAGTGTGCTCAACCATCATGATGTTGTGGATGTACTCGTATTGCAACTGGCCGTCGGCGCGGCGGGTGACTACAGTAAAGAGCAGATCATTCATCTTGCAGCCTGTTTCAGAATACCAAGATAAATAATCTTGGTAAATGACCACTCCCCGGACCCAGCCTCCAAACTCTCGACCTTAGCCTGGATATAGCTGCGTAGCATGCAACACATAAACTCAGCGGCTGCGATGTGCACAGGCAAGAAATATCGACCTGCGCTGCGCCTGGTACTGCTCATCGTGTCGTTGGCAACGCACTACCTTCGCCTTCAGTCGCTGGATCAGCTTCAGGTCCTGCTTGCCCTCTGGCTTTGCCTGTTCACGCTTGAGCTCGGCTTTCCATCTTTCCCAGTTATCATGCCACCGGCAGGGAACGGTCTTCGTAATGTGCAGCGGAAGGTAATATTATCCTCTTTCAGGATCTTGTACAAGGATGCTTCATTTCGCGGCCTGTAAAAATGATTGCATGCATTGCCACAACGACCGCCGCACGTGTAGGCTCTTGCATTATCAGCAACCCACTGGGTGCCCTTCAGTTCGTACACCAGGCGCTCTACAGACCCTGCGTCAGCGACCATGTCCTTGTAGATATTGGGGAAAAGCTCAGTGCGGTAAGATTTGTAGAAAGAACCTGTGGTTCCATACCAGTAAAGAGTTTCTCGCCCTGACTTAGCGCCCATGTTCTCCAACACAATCCTTTCAGTCGCTTTCTTCTCCCACTGAGAAAAAGCCTCGCGGGATTCATCAGTCGTTCTTTTCTGTTCGAAAATGTCGACTTTATCAGGCTTTTCCCCTTTGGCACGTCCTTCCAGGACTTTTTCTGCACAGCGAGTGCTTTGCGTGCATACCTCTCACTGACGGAAGTAAAGAAGGACTGGAACTCCTTCGCCGACATCTTGCCCCTCAGCTTGCCGATAATTGTTTGCTTGTGTGCAGAACGAGCCGGCAATTCAGCAACAATGTCACCAATGGCAGAAGCAGCTGCAGCCTGAGCCTTGTTAGTTTCTAGGAGGGCGCTGGTTTTGGGAAATCTCTGTCGCCCTTGCGCAGAGAGCAGCATGGCCTGCAGCTCTTCATCACTAGGAAACTCAGCCTCCACTACTGCAGCTGACCGTTTACATGCCTGGTACTCCCTACTCTTCTTGAGCCTCTTGGCATGCTGTTCGGAAACGGTTCTCTCGTCGATACGCTTTCTTGAGTGTCCACCCTGTCTTTGAAACGATCGCGATCCCGCAGACTGACTAGACTGACACCCTGAGTCTGAACATGAACCAGCTGACGTGCTACAGCCATGCATGAATAGAGTGCTGTCGGTTGCTGTTGACGAACATGAGGAATGCTCGGATTCATCATCAACTAGCGTAGTAGTGTCTAGTAGATCACCAGGTGAGTGCTGCACTTCATGCCCACTGTAGCCAGTTAGCCTGCCACAAACAGGAAATACTGCAGGCCCTGATATGTTGGATTCATGTTTTCTATCATAAAAAATCATGTTTGACAGTGTGAGGGCATGAGAAACAAGTGTTGAGCTGATATCCAACTCCATTCTAGCAGTGGTATATTATATAATAATATTTCGCATACTTGGAAGCTTTGGCCCTTGCAAGCCTTATTGCTGCCGCGCTAGGCACTGCCAGCGGCTTCACAGGGGTCGGGGAAGACATGCCAGCATGCCTGTGGTCGTGGAGCAACGTGTTTTCATTTAAAAAAAAGAAAAACATGAGACCTTTTCAAAGTGCAGCACTTTTACTTTTTCCCGATAGAACTAGGTCCAAAAAACTTGACAGACGCCCTAGATGTCATAAATCAAACGTCATATAGCATCATATCATATCAACCATACCGAGGGCGTCTGTCAAACAGCACAGAAGACAAGTAGTGGCCTTGAAGACGACGAGAGTGCACCCCTGTACGTTGGAAAAAAAAGGGAATCCACACTGGAAAAGTGGCATTTCAGCCACTTTTTCCACCTCCGACCGGTGTGTCTTTTGTTCAAGTCGAATTTCCCTCCAACACTCACTTAGTGAATTGAGAAATGAGTTCTGGAAAGCCCAAAGGTGACGATTCAGTAGACAAGCATGTTGTCTCGAGCATGCAAAATTTTCGGGTGGAGAGGGACGATCAGGGGCAACGCATTTTTTTGAAAACCAACGGCGAACCGAATTGGAAAAACTTGCAGGATTGCATTATCCCCCCAGAAGTTACTGCAAAGTATTGGAATTTTCCTTCCCCCAAGGCAGAGGCCAAGGCATGGCACAGTGTACCAGATAACGTCGTACACACGTACGTTCCTTCTGGGAAAACATTTGTTCTGGCCTCCAAGAACGAGAACTTTCAAGATCTGCCGTCTGCAAGAGGGCGCAGAGTTCGAAGGGGCAAAGCACCTGCAGCAAACACTGCGCTACCTGCAGAAGAGCCTGAAGCTGCAAGCCCTTCTTCTAAGTCGCCTCCAAAAAAGAAGCAACGCAAACCGGTTGGCAAATCAATGATACATACATATGCCATGCACATACATGACATTGTCTGCAGGCGGCACAGAAAAAGAGAAAACAAACCAAGCGCGCCTTGGCAAACGAGATGGCAGATCAAGCTGCTAACAATAACAGCAAACAAGCCGAGGGGTAGTAATTGAATTTCTTTTTTTTGCTTTCTTCTTCTTCATCTTCTCCTCCTCCTCACTGCAGCTGCTAGTTTTACTACAACTATATACATTCTTCTTTTTTTTTCTTCTTCTTCCTCCTTCTCCTTCTCCTTCTTCTTCTTCTTCTTCTTCTTCTTCTTCTTCTTTCTTCTTCTTCATCTTCTTCTCCTCCTCCTCCTCCCTCTACTACTACTAATACTACTACTACTACTGCTACTGCTGCTACTACTACTACCACCACTACTACTACTACTACTACTACTACTACTACTACTCTTCTTCTTCTTCTTCTTCTTCTTCTTCTTCTTCCTCCTCCTCCTCCTCCTCCTCCCTCTACTACTACCAATACTACTACTACTACTGCTACTGCTGCTACTACTACCACTACTACTACTCTTCTTCTTTTCTTCTTCTTCTTCTTCTTCTTCTTCTTCTTCTTTTCTCCAGACTTCCTCCTCCTCCTCCTCCTCCTCCTACTACTACTACTACTAGTAACTACTAATGCAGCTGATAGTATTGCTACAACTATGCTTCTTTTTTTTCTTCTTCTCCTTCTTCTCTTCCTTCTTCTCCTCCTCCTTCTTCTCCTCCTTCTTCTTCTTCTCCTTCTTCTTCTTCTCCTTTTTCTTCTTCTCAAGAGCCCGGCTGCGGCAGAAGGCAACTCCGACCCCAATGACAGGTTTACTACTTTGATTTGCATTGCAATATTATTATTTAATGTTCTGACAGCGAGTCGAAGCACAACGGCCGCGAGGAGGAAAGGACTGAGCTGACGGCGGA